>JARQOD010004654.1:0-53295 GCA_033576555.1 Oophaga sylvatica
CCTTGGTCAGTTAACACTTGCTCTGGATATCAATGGGGTCTGCAGAAATATGCTTGAAACGTCTTTGTTGCTGTTTCTGCTGTCAGATCTTTGACAGGGGCGACCACCAGGAACCTGGAGTAGTGATCCACCATTGTCAGGGCATATGAGTATCCTGACCTGCTGGGTGACAACTTTACATAGTCCAAGGCCACGATCTCCAAGGGACGAGTCGTCTTGATGGGTTGCAGAGGTGCTTTCTGGCTGCCGTAGTCTTTTCTTCAGAGGCTACAGGATGCACAGATTTTACACCATTTCTCGATGGAACTACGCATTCCCACCCAGTAGAAACGACACTTCAACAGGGTTTCCAGCTTTTTCCAGCCAAAGTGCCCGCTCGATCGTGGTAGGCTTCCAACACCATCTGGAAGTCCGTTCTGGGGACTACTATCTGCCATACCATCTCATGAGTTCTGGGGTTGACGTACCTTCGGCAAAGCTTCTCTCGGTAGATAAACAGCCGGCTTCTCTCATTCCACAGCTGCTTTGCCTGTTGAGACGCATTGTAAGGTTCTATGTATATATTCCTGAAACTCAGTTTGTTCGTCAGCCATTTTACTTTCTGTCTTGCTGCAGCTATCTTGCCCTCAGTCAAAATGGAGTTTCCAGCTTGCATGTTCCCGCCCTGATTCTCTCCTTTGCTTCTTAAGCAGCCACAGCTGAGCAATCAGTGCTTCAGAATCTAGCCTGCAGTGAACCTGTGACTTGACTCCTGTAAGCCTTGGACCTTGTACTCCAGCTATTCCTACTGAGGAACTCTGAAGCACTTGTGGACTCTGAACCCTGCTCTTTGAAAGACCCACGTTTGCATGGACTTGCGGTAACAGAGAAGAAGATCCTGAATCTGTATTGGAGAGTGATTGCTGAGCTTGTGTCAGTATTCCAGGTTTTCTAGGTAACTTTGTCAATGATTTTGCCCTTTGTTAAAATGGAGTTTGCTGTTTTGTGTGCCCTACTTCCTGTTCGTTTGTTTAAAGCCTGGCTCAGGTGTTGGCTTCACTGCTGGAATATTCTGCTTCCGTTTCCCTGCAACCCAGCTGCTTTGTTCCTCACAGATCTTTTGTGTGTTTACTAGGAAAGTGCATAGCCTTATCTTCAGGTGTTTCTCAGCCACAGCAGTTTCTACCCATGGCTCTGGACATTCTCTGCATATGTAAGTTGCACAAAGTACTGTGTTATCACTAAACTGTTGACTTGGGAATTTAACCCTTGGTTCACTCCATCTGATAAGAACTGTGTTTCTGAACTGTTGCTGTTTAACCCTTTGTGCATTACCTCTGGTGAGAGCTGTTGGAACTGTTACTGGAACCTTACTGACATATGAACTTGTTGTTGGACTTCACTGAATTAAGCCACAACTGAGATTAACTTGTTCCTGGACTTCCCTGTGTTTTCTTCATACCTGGATCTGACTCTTCACACACCAGCAGTGTGTAAATCCAGCCACGTTATCTGTGCATCAGACTTACCTTGTGGTCACATTTGTGTGAGGACTCCGTCGTAAGAACTTTACCACCCTCGCTATAGAGGTTCAAAGACTTATATATCCGGATTCATATAACTGGACTTGTGTATATATATATGGACTCATTGCATGTCACTACGGGTTGTTTGAATATTGTTTTTGGGTGTTTTGCTGTTTCACAAATACATTATTTGCATTCAAAGAAACCCGTCTCTGATTGTTCATTGCCCCACGCTATCAGAATCCTCGAGTTCCTACAATAGTATTACAGGATATTCCAGCCTAAAAAAGAGGATTCTGCTGGGGCAATGACGGAGACACGGGCAGACAAATTGTTCACCATAGTTAACTCCTTGCAGCAGGAGGTGGCGGCTGCACTCAATCAGATTAGAGACTTGGAGTCTCGGGTTAACCACAATGCACAGGGGTTTGGTCAGGCTCTCCAAGATCTACGTTCTAGGTTAGGAGTCCTGGAGGCCTTACCTACTGAGCCTACCTCATCCACCAGTATGCCCAAATTGCCTCCATTCCGTTTTAATGGTGACCGAAGTCAATTCCGTGGGTTTGTTAATCAATGTATATTATTTTTTGATGTACATGCCTCCTACTACCGGTCTGATAGATCTAAGGTTCTATGTATTATTATGTTGTTGACATCACGTGCACTGGCTTGGGCAAATCCTATGGTTGAAAGTCATGATACCCGTCTAAATAATTTGGACAATTTTCTGGCAGCTATGGCGCAAATGTTCGACGATCCCAACCGCCGTGCTACCGCTGAATCTGCCTTGCTTTCCTTACGCCAGGGGAAACGGTCAGTCATAGAATATGTTACTGAATTTAAAAGGTTAGTGGTGGACACCCAGTGGGAAAACAATGCTTTATTACCAATCTTTAGAAAAGGTTTGTCAAATGCAATCAAGGATGAGCTAGCTCGTTCAGAGTCTCCACAGGAGTTTGAATTGTTTATACAGCACTGTGTACGTATTGATATCCGTTTAACTGAACGCAGACAAGAAAAATGGGCCGCTGTAAATCGCATTACTAATTACTCTCTTCCGTCCAGGGAAACCACAGGCAAAAACCCGCGAGAGGCTGAGGAGGTGCCTATGCAGGTGGACTCACTGCAGAGACGTGAGAATAATGAACGCCGCGAACACCGTCTCCGTGAGCGCTTATGTTTCTATTGTGGTCAATCGGACCATTTCCTCATCAATTGTCCTAAATGTCCTAGGCGACCCAACAAGGTGTTGGCGGTAGTAGGGGATTATGATAACACAGACGCTGAGTCTGAAGTTTCGGAAACCAGTCTACATCTAGATGCGGTTTTTCCCCCAATACTGATGCCGACTTCCCCTAAAGATCAAGGGGAGAAATATTCACATTGTTCTCTTCCTATACAGATTCAGTGGGAGGAACAGTGGATATCAAGTTCTGCCATGATAGACTCTGGAGCAGGTGGGAATTTCATGGATTCTTCTTTTGCAAAGGAACATGGTATAAAGACACAACTAAGAGCTTCACCAATCACTATGGAAACGGTGGATGGTTCCCCATTAGTTTCTGGACCAGTAGATCGGGAGACAGTGCCTCTGGAGTGTAAGATGGAACCAGACCATCAAGAAACACTTTCATTCATGTTAATATCTTCTCCTCATTTTCCTGTAATTTTAGGAATTCCCTGGTTACGGTCACAAAATCCAATCATCAATTGGGAAACCAAGGAGATAACCTTTCTCCCGAAGTGCAGTTCTACCATCAGTCCAACTGTAGCGGCTCCAGTTACCCAGAACTTGGAAGAGGTGATACAGGTACCTACTCTCCCTCTGATATATCAGGAATTCTCAGACATTTGTGATAAAAGGAAGGCAGATCAACTTCCCCCACATAGACCGTATGACTGCCCCATAGAATTGCTTCCTGGAGCAGCGATTCCTTTCGGCCATGTTTACCCGTTGGCGGCTCCGGAATTAAAATCTTTACGAGAGTATATAGATGAGAATTTAGCCAAGGGGTTTATCCGACCATCTTCTTCACCAGCGGGAGCTCCAATATTCTTTGTAAAGAAGAAGGATGGTACTCTAAGACCCTGCATTGACTATCGGGAGTTAAATAAGGTAACCATTCGTAACAGGTACCCGTTGCCCCTAATTCCAGAATTGTTGGAAAGAGTTCGCCAGGCCAAGGTATTTACCAAATTAGATCTTCGTGGGGCATATAATTTACTCCGTATACGGCCCGGAGACGAATGGAAGACAGCTTTTAGATGCCGGTATGGACATTTTGAATATTTGGTGATGCCATTCGGACTCTGTAACGCTCCTGCTGCTTTTCAACATTTAGCCAACGACATTTTCAGGGATTTATTGGACCAATATGTGGTAATTTACCTTGATGACATCTTAATCTTTTCTGACTCCTTACAGGAACATCAGGAACATGTCAAGACCGTACTTAGACGTTTGAGAGATAATCATTTGTACATCAAACTCGAAAAGTGTGAGTTCCATTGTTCTGAAATTCAATTTTTAGGCTATGTTATCTCGCCTCAGGGATTGAATATGGAGTCCAGCAAGATCCAGGCAATCTTGGACTGGCCGGTACCAGGAAACATTAAGGAGGTACAACGATTCATTGGCTTTGCTAACTTTTATAGACGGTTTATCTGAAATTTTTCAGAAATTGTCCGTCCCATCACTCTCCTCACCAAGAAGGGGAAGAAGTTTGAATGGTCTTCGCAAGCTCAGGAAGCCTTTGATCGCCTGAAGGGTTGTTTTACCACGGCTCCAATATTGATGCATCCGGATCCTGCACAGCCTTTTATCGTGGAGGTGGACGCGTCTGACTGTGCATTGGGAGCTATCCTCTCACAACGTACCGGAGACAAAGGTTTGCTGCACCCGTGTGCCTTCTTCTCTCGTAGGTTATCTTCTGCAGAACTTAACTATGATGTGGCAGATAAGGAACTTTTGGCAATTATTTCTGCCTTTAAGGAATGGAGACACCATTTGCAGGGGGCAACTCAGCAGGTAGTAGTACTCACGGATCATCGCAATTTGGAATTCCTTAAGTCTGCCAGGTGTCTTTCTCCTCGACAAGCTAGGTGGAGTTTGTTCTTGAACCAGTTTAATTTTATTATTTCGTACCGCCCAGGTTCACGTAATGGGAAAGCTGACGCATTATCCCGAATCCATACCGTGGATTCCGTGCCTGGGACCCCGTCGAAGACCATCTTGTCGGAGGCCAATTTCGTTGGAGTGCTCCGGAACCGGGACTTGTGGCAGGAGATCAAGCTGGCCTATGACGGTGACGTATTTCTTGCAGCTCCACCTGACAATGTGAATCTTGTCCTTCGGAATGGTGTGTGGCTTAGAGATCGATGTATTTATGTCCCAGAGGCTGTAAGACTTCGAGTTCTCAAATTGGTCCACGACTCTAAATTGGCTGGTCATAGGGGGGTACAGAAGACGCAGGAATTGTTAACTCGTTTTTTTTGGTGGCCTACCTGCTTGAAGGATGTGAATGACTATGTCCGCTCTTGTGAAGTTTGTGCCCGGTACAAGGTTCCTCGCGTTTCACCTACTGGTCTTCTTAAACCGCTACCTGTACCGTCTCGCCCTTGGGGGTCTATTTCAATGGACTTTATTGTGGAGTTACCCACCTCTGGTGGTAAAAATACTATTTTGGTGGTAGTAGATCGTTTAACGAAAGCTGCTCATTTCATTCCGTGTGCTGGTCTTCCCTCAGCTACAGAGACAGTAGATCTAGTTATCCAGAACATTTTCCGGCTGCATGGGGTACCAGATGACATCATTTCTGACCGAGGAATACAATTTACCTCTAGATTTTGGAAAGGATTTTGTTCTGCGCTCCACATTAATGTTTGCTTGTCTTCTGCATACCATCCTCAGACCAACGGGCAGACCGAACGGACAAATCAAACCTTGGAGCAATATCTACGCTGTTACGTCAGTCATTTGCAGGACGATTGGCTGAAGATACTTCCTCTAGCGGAATTTTCGTACAACAACTCCCAAAGCAGTTCCACGAAGGTAACACCTTTTTTTGCCAACCTGGGTTATCATCCAAGTATTTTGCCTAGGTCCCCGGTTACGATTTCGGTACCAGCGGTTGAAGACAGAGTGACGGCGTTGCAACGTAATCTTGAAGTTTTGAAGGACTCCCTGACCACAGCACAGGAGCGTTACAAGAAGTCGGCCGATAGATTCCGGAAACCAGCACCTATGTATAAGGTAGGAGACTCAGTTTGGTTGTCCACCAAGAATCTAAAATTGGGTGTTCCTTCGCAGAAACTGGGACAGAAATTCATCGGTCCATTCAAGATCACTGGGATTGTGAGCTCTGTTGCCTGTCGGTTGAAGCTACCACGGACTTTAAAGGTACACCCAGTATTTCATGTTTCCTTATTAAAACCAGTCTCTCCTAACACGTTTCAGGGACGTATCGTACCTCCCCCTCCACCAGTGTTGGTTGATGGCGAAGAACAATTCGTGGTACAGGATATTGTTAATTCGAGACTTCATAGAAACCGGCTTCAGTATCTAGTTAGATGGCAAGGTTACTCTCCTGAAAATGATTCTTGGGAACCAGTAAGTAACATCAATGCGCCTCTGAAGATTGCTCAGTTTCATCGGAGATACCCGGACAGGCCTGGTCCAGGACCGTCCGGAGGCCGTCTTTAGGGGGGGAGTAATGTCAGTATTCCAGGTTTTCTAGGTAACTTTGTCAATGATTTTGCCCTTTGTTAAAATGGAGTTTGCTGTTTTGTGTGCCCTACTTCCTGTTCGTTTGTTTAAAGCCTGGCTCAGGTGTTGGCTTCACTGCTGGAATATTCTGCTTCCGTTTCCCTGCAACCCAGCTGCTTTGTTCCTCACAGATCTTTTGTGTGTTTACTAGGAAAGTGCATAGCCTTATCTTCAGGTGTTTCTCAGCCACAGCAGTTTCTACCCATGGCTCTGGACATTCTCTGCATATGTAAGTTGCACAAAGTACTGTGTTATCACTAAACTGTTGACTTGGGAATTTAACCCTTGGTTCACTCCATCTGATAAGAACTGTGTTTCTGAACTGTTGCTGTTTAACCCTTTGTGCATTACCTCTGGTGAGAGCTGTTGGAACTGTTACTGGAACCTTACTGACATATGAACTTGTTGTTGGACTTCACTGAATTAAGCCACAACTGAGATTAACTTGTTCCTGGACTTCCCTGTGTTTTCTTCATACCTGGATCTGACTCTTCACACACCAGCAGTGTGTAAATCCAGCCACGTTATCTGTGCATCAGACTTACCTTGTGGTCACATTTGTGTGAGGACTCCGTCGTAAGAACTTTACCACCCTCGCTATAGAGGTTCAAAGACTTATATATCCGGATTCATATAACTGGACTTGTGTATATATATATGGACTCATTGCATGTCACTACGGGTTGTTTGAATATTGTTTTTGGGTGTTTTGCTGTTTCACAAATACATTATTTGCATTCAAAGAAACCCGTCTCTGATTGTTCATTGCCCCACGCTATCAGAATCCTCGAGTTCCTACAATAGTATTACAGCTTGGATTACTCTGGCCTGCTGTGTCTCCTGTTTCTGTGTCTGCAAACTGTGTGACTATTTCTGCCAACTTGTATGAAGTAATACAGGACTTTTCTATATCAAACCTGTGACTCCTGTGTTTTCATCGCACCCAAGCACAAGACGCTATATGAACTGTACTACATACATTACAAGATTCTGAAGCCAAAACGTTAGTGTCTGCTGGGTCTGGAAGGCTGTGTCTGCTGTACTGTGGATATCAGACGTCCGGTTGTACTTTCTGTGATGACAGTGGTTGTGACTTCTCACAACCATTCCAGGTGAGCAATTCCCTTAAGTTTTTTCTTTTTGCAGTGTTACCACAGGTAAACACTATTGCTTTTTTTTTTTCCTTTCTTTTCTCTTTTTTGTCTGCTGTAACTCTGGATATCAGATGTCTGGTTGAAACTTTCTGTGATGATAGTGGTTGTGACTTCTCACAACCATTCCAGGTGAGCAGTTCCCTTAATTTTTTTTTTCTCTCTGCAGTGTTGCCACAGGTGAACACTATTGTTTTTTTTCTCTCCTCTTCTTCCAGTAATCCTGTCTTAAAAGATCTGGAAAATGGAGGCCCGCATAAAGGAACTTTGCGGAGTGACTGATAATATCCTTGCAGATTTGCAGAATATAAAGACCCGTTTTACAAATCTACAGGACCTCAATAATCACAATTTGCAAGTGGTTGGACAGACTACCCAGGATTTGCGAGCCAGGATTGAGGTTCTAGAGGGGCGAGTCCAGGCTCCTGCCGTAGCCCCGAGTGCTGGGATTCCCAAGTTGCCCCCTTTTCGTTTTGGCGGTGAACGTGAGAAATTCAGGGGATTTATTAATCAATGCAATCTTTTTTTTTCTGCACATGCTTCACAATTTCCCACTGAACGATCTAAGGTGCTTACTATAATTATGTTGCTTACCAACAAGGCTTTAATGTGGGCAAACCCTCTGATTGAGACTGAGGATGAGTGTTTGAATCACCTTGATGATTTTATTTCAGCCATGGGGCAGGTGTTTGATGACCCCAATCGAGGTGCAACAGCTGAAGGAGCCATGTTAGCTTTGCGCCAAGGTAAGCACTCGGTAGCTGAATATGCCTTGGATTTCAGGAGATGGGCCCTTGATACCACCTGGGACAGTTCCGCCAAAAAATCTATTTTTCGAAAGGGGTTATCTCCACTGATTAAGGATGAACTTGCTCGTGCCGACCCTCCCACTGCGTTAGATGACTTTATTAACTACTGCATCCGTATTGATACTCGTCTGACTGAACGCAGGCAAGAGAGATGGTTCGAAAGCAATCGTACTAACCTTTTCCTACCTTCCTCTCCAGCTAAGGAACTTTTGAGTAGGATTACACGGGAATCTGAACCTGAACCCATGCAGGTAGACTCTTTACAACGACGGGTTAGTGATGCACGCAAGGAACATCGTTTTAAGGAGAATCTATGTTTCTATTGTGGTAAGTCAGGGCACTTCATTATAAACTGCCCCAGCCGTTCTCGTAAGACTACTGCAGCACTCATTCATTGTGAGTGTTGCGAGAGGGGATCTGTCAGGTCCGAGCCTCAGGCTCCAGAGAGATCTGCAGCAACAGATCTTGATTTCTCGGACTTAAACTCCGTTACCTCTGAGGACGTTGACTGTGTAAACGCTGCCATTTTTCAAGTTTCCTCAGCGGTGTCCCAGCTGAGTTGTAAGAAAAACAATTCTCATTGCTTTCTTTCCATCAAACTCTGGGTTGACTCAGCTTGGGTGTCTAGCTCTGCTATGATCGACTCAGGGCAAGTGGAAATTTTATGGATGTCTCTTTTGCTCTGAAACAGGGAATACGTTCAGTGAAGAAGGCTACTCCAGTACAGATGGAAACTGTGGATGGCTCCCTGCTGACCTCTGGACCAGTGGATCAGGAAACAGAGCCTTTGAGGGTTCTTATGGGTAAAGATCATCAAGAGAAACTGTCCTTTATGCTTATCTCTTCTCCCCACTTTCCCATTATTCTAGGGCTACCATGGCTGCAGGCTCAGAATCCTACCATTAACTGGGAGACCAAGGAATTACACTTTCCAGAGAAACAGATGAGTCCAAAAGTTTCAGCTTGCTCTGTTCCTAAAGGAATCATGTCAGTCCCTGAACTACCAGCTGTATACCAGGACTATGTGGATTTATGTGACAAGAAGAACGCTGACCAGCTTCCTCCTCACCGTCCATATGATTGTCCAATTGAATTATTGCCTGGAGCAGAGATACCTTTTGGTAAGATCTACCCCCTGGCGGGGCCCGAGCTAAAGGCTTTAAAGGATTACATAGATGAAAATCTAGCCAAGGGCTTCATACGCCCCTCTTCATCTCCTGCAGGTGCACCCATCTTCTTTGTAAAGAAGAAAGATGGATCTCTGAGACCATGCGTAGACTATAGGGAACTCAATAAGGTTACTATTAGAAACCGTTATCCATTGCCTTTAATCCCTGAGTTATTGGAGAGAGTGCGACATGCCAAAATTTTTTCTAAACTAGATCTTCGTGGGGCCTATAACTTAGTCCGTATTAGACCTGGGGATGAATGGAAGACTGCATTCAGGTCACGCTATGGACACTTTGAATATCTAGTTATGCCTTTTGGTCTGAGTACCGCCCCAGCCACTTTCCAACACTTGGTGAATGACATCTTCAGGGATCTCCTAGATACATTCGTGGTAATTTATTTGGATGATATTCTAATTTTTTCTAACTCCACAGAGGAACATCATGGACATGTGAGAATGGTCTTGGAACGTCTAAGACAAAATCATCTTTACATCAAACTTGAAAAGTGTGAATTCCATAGGACCGAAATTCAATTTCTGGGGTATGTACTGTCTACACAAGGAATTAGTATGGATGGAAGCAAAACCCAAGCCATCAAGGATTGGCCAAGTCCTAGAAATGTGAAGGAGGTACAGCGCTTCATCGGGTTTGCCAATTTCTATAGACGTTTCATTAGAAATTTCTCTGAGGTAGTGTCACCTATCACTCAACTTACCCGGAAAGAGTCTAGGTTTTCCTGGACTCCCCAAGCCCAGGAAGCATTTTCCCGTCTAAAAGATAAATTTACCACTGCACCTATCCTAGTACATCCCAACCCCGAGCTTGCCTTCATAATAGAGGTGGATGCTTCAGACTGTGCCGTTGGAGCTATACTCTCTCAGAGAACAGGTGAGAAGAATGTCTTGCATCCCTGTGCCTTCTTTTCCCAGCAGTTGTCTTCGGCTGAGAGGAACTACGATGTGGGCAATAGAGAGTTGTTGGCCATTATTGCCGCCTTCAAAGAATGGAGACACCTTCTTCAGGGAGCTGCACAGCAAATAGTCGTCCTGACAGACCATCGTAACCTTGAGTTTATCAGGTCGGCTAAGTGCCTGACTCCTCGCCAGGCTCGCTGGAATCTTTTCTTAAACCAATTTAATTTTATCATCTCTTATAGACCAGGATCGCGCAATGGAAAGGCTGATGCACTCTCTAGGATTTACTCAGCAGAGACACGTCCAATTACTCCTCCTAAGACTATTCTTCCTGACTCTAGATTCCTAGGAGTAATTCATAATCAAGACCTACTTAAGGACATCAAGGAAGCATACCATGCGGATTCCTTTTTGGCACAACCCCCAAGGGACGTAAGTCTTGTCTTTAAGAATGGTGTGTGGATTCAGGGACAACGTCTGTATATTCCTGAAACAGTCAGATTAAGAGTATTGCAACTCATTCACAATTCCAAGATAGCTGGGCATAGAGGAATTCTAAAGACACAGGAATTTCTTTCTTGTTTCTTTTGGTGGCCCACTTGCAGGAAGGATGTTTTGAATTATGTCACTTCATGTGAGGTCTGTGCAAGATGCAAAACACCTCGCTCCTCACCAACTGGTCTGTTACAGCCTCTTCCCACCCCGTCCCGCCCGTGGGGATCTATTTCTATGGACTTCATTGTGGAGTTACCAACCTCTCAGGGGAAGAACACCATTCTAGTGGTGGTTGACCGTCTAACAAAGGCAGCTCATTTTATCCCTTGTGTCGGCTTACCCACTGCAAAACAGACATCAGATTTGATGATTAAAGATGTGTTTCGCTTACATGGAGTACCGGATGAGGTTATTTCGGATCGAGGGGTGCAATTCACTTCTAGGTTTTGGCAAAATTTCTGTGCAGCATTGGACATTAAAGTAAACCTTTCTTCTGCTTTTCATCCCCAGACTAATGGACAGACCGAACGAACCAATCAAACCCTGGAGCAGTATCTCCGCTGCTTTATCTGCCACCTACAGGATGATTGGGTGGATCTACTTCCATTAGCTGAGTTCTCGTATAACAACTCTCAGAGTGCCTCCACTAAACAGTCTCCTTTTTACTCTAATCTAGGTTATCATCCTAACATTCTACCACGATTTCCCATAGAAACGCCTTTACCAGCAGTGGCTGAAAGAATCACGTCTTTACAGAAGAATATGGATCTTCTAAAGGAAAATCTGGAATCGGCTCAAGAAAGGTACAAGAAAGCAGTAGATAAATTTCGTAAACCTGCACCAGCTTTCAAGGTAGGAGACTTGGTCTGGCTGTCAACCAGAAATCTTAAGTTAAGGATTCCATCGTCTAAGTTGGGACATAAGTACATTGGACCCTATAAAATCAGTAAAATTATAAGTGCCGTTGCTTGTCGTCTTCAACTGCCCAGAACTATGAGAATCCACCCTGTCTTTCATGTATCCCTACTAAAGGCTGCGACACCCAATACGTTTCCTGGACGTTCCTCTCCTTGCCCTGACCCAGTGCTAGTCGATGGTCAGGAAGAATTTGTGGTGGAAAGGATTTTAGATTCCAGGTTGTATAGAAATCAGTTACAATATCTGATTAAATGGCAGGGCTACCCAGTGGAGGACAACTCATGGGAACCGGTCAATAACGTTAATGCTCCTCGCTTGCTCCGTCAGTTTCATCAGAGGTACCCACACAAGCCTGGTCTGAGGTCATCCGGAGGTTGTCCTTAAGGGGGGAGTAATGTAAGGTTCTATGTATATATTCCTGAAACTCAGTTTGTTCGTCAGCCATTTTACTTTCTGTCTTGCTGCAGCTATCTTGCCCTCAGTCAAAATGGAGTTTCCAGCTTGCATGTTCCCGCCCTGATTCTCTCCTTTGCTTCTTAAGCAGCCACAGCTGAGCAATCAGTGCTTCAGAATCTAGCCTGCAGTGAACCTGTGACTTGACTCCTGTAAGCCTTGGACCTTGTACTCCAGCTATTCCTACTGAGGAACTCTGAAGCACTTGTGGACTCTGAACCCTGCTCTTTGAAAGACCCACGTTTGCATGGACTTGCGGTAACAGAGAAGAAGATCCTGAATCTGTATTGGAGAGTGATTGCTGAGCTTGGATTACTCTGGCCTGCTGTGTCTCCTGTTTCTGTGTCTGCAAACTGTGTGACTATTTCTGCCAACTTGTATGAAGTAATACAGGACTTTTCTATATCAACCTGTGACTCCTGTGTTTTCATCGCACCCAAGCACAAGACGCTATATGAACTGTACTACATACATTACACGCATCCTTCTCCAAGAAGGAACCTTCCTGAGTTATCAGTTCCTTGATGTGGCTGACAACCGGGTCACTATTCTGGGTCTCCTTCCAGCTGTGGTGAGGTAAAGGGTTTAACGTCTTACCACGCTGCCTCCTGTAGGCTCGTTGCTCGTGGATCATCCCATTTCTGTGGAATGCAGGTAGCTCAATCTCTTCCAGGTCATCCAAGTCCTCTTCCGTGACGGACTCATGCGGCATTCTGGACAAGGCATCAGCGTTGGCATTCTTACGGCCTGCCCTGTACTTGATTGTGAACTGATAGTTTGACAGCCGAGCCATCCAACGTTGCTCCATGGCTCCCAGCTTGGCTGTTTCAAGATGTGTCAAGGGGTTATTATCAGTGTAAGCAGTGAGCTTGCTGGAGGCTAGGTAATGCTTGAATCTTTCTGTAATGGCCCAGACCAGCGCCAGGAACTCCAACTTGAAGCTGCTATAGTTCTCTGGGTTTCTCTCGGTCGGCTGGAGCTTCCTGCTTGCACATGCGATGACTTTTTCTTGGCCATTTTGCTTCTGACTGAGGACAGCTCCCAATCCTTCGTTGCTGGCATTAGTGTACAGCAGGAACGGCTGGCTGTAGTCAGGGTAGGCTAAGATCTCATCACCTGTCAGGATCTCTCTCATCTCTTTGAATGCCTCAGCTTGTTCTTTACCCCAGTGGAATGGAGGATTTCTGCTCTTGAGGGGTTGTCCTACCAGGAGGTCCTGCAGAGGCGCTGCTTTCTTGATGTAGTCCTTTACAAACCTCCGGTAGTAACCTGTCAGTCCCAGGAACTGGCGCACCTCCTTGAGATTCCTTGGTTCTGGCCATTTCTGGATGGCAGTGACCTTCTCGGGGTCTGGCGCTACTCCTTCTGAGCTGACAATATGCCCCAAGTACTGTACCTTTTGTTTGAGCAGATGGCACTTTGAAGGCTTCAGTTTCATCCCATACTTGGACAGTGACTCGAATACCTCCGCCAGGTGCTTCAGATGATCCTCATATGTCTTGGAGTACACAATTACGTCGTCCAGGTACAGCAACACGGTTTCAAAGTTGAGATGTCCCAGGCAGCTCTCCATCACTCTCTGGAACGTTCCAGGGGCACTGCTGAGTCCAAACGGCATCCTGTCGAACTCACAGAGTCCCATTGGGGTGGTGAAAGCCGTCTTCTCCCGATCCTCCTCAGCCACAGCTACTTGCCAGTACCCACTAGTGAGGTCAAGGGTGGAAAAGTAATTAGCAGTTTTTAAGGCAGCTAAGGATTCCTCAATGCGTGGTAAAGGGTATGCATCTTTATGTGTAATGCGATTCACTTGTCTGTAATCTACACACATTCTCATGCTTCCATCCTTTTTCCTAACTAGGACTAGAGGTGCTGCCCAGGGACTGCAACTATCCCTTATCACCCCTGCTTCCTTCATGTCACGCAACATTTCCTTAGCTGTCTGGTAGTGTGCTGGAGGTATAGGCCTGTACCGCTCCTTGATGGGAGGATGACTGCCTGTAGGGATATGATGTTGTACTCCCTTAATTGTCCCAAAGTCAAGTGGGTGTTTGCTAAATACCTGTGTGTACTCCTGTACCACTCGTAGTACTCCCTGTTTCTGGTGGGCTGGAGTGGTGTCTGTCCCGACATGGAGCTGCTGACACCAATCCTCCACTTGGGTTGCTGGGTCATTATCCTCCGCTGGCTGGCGGGAGGCTAAGGACTCGGTCGTGAGAATGGAGTTGTTATCTACGGTATGTAATTTAGCAACAGTAGCATAACGTGGTAAATTTACTTCATCTTATCCCCAGTTAAGAAGGCGTACTGGTATCCTCCCATTTCGTACTTCTACTACCCCTCTAGCAGTCAAGAGTGTAGGTCTGTGCTCTGAACAATGGGGCTCTACTACTGCTTGGTAGTTCTGTCCTCTCAGACCTATTGCTGATCTACACCATATAAGCATTTCACTCATTGGGGGTATCACACTGGGGTTCGGGTCTGTCACCCGTACATTACCAATTTCACCATCTGCACATCAGGGCCCGGATCTCTCTCTGGATCACTCCCTTTTGCTTTGGCCTGGCAACTTCGGCGAGCTGTTGGAGCAAAAACACAACTTCTCCCAGACAGTTACTAATAATATTTGTACCTAAAACCACATTTAAGCCATTTTCCTCATTTACAGTCTTTACTACTAAGAGTCCCTGGTCCTTCAGCTCCACTCTGCCCACCTTTACGTCCACGTTTTTGGCTCCGAGTATATCTACAGGGAGACCATTAGAGGCATACACAGCAAAGTCAGGGCTCGGGGGCTGGAGACTGTCCATGGACCAAAACTTATTATACAGGTGTCACGCTGTTACTGCATACATGAGGTCCGGGGTCTATGCTGACCCTAAGCTGGGGTCCTGACTAATCCCTCTACCTGGAGGTACTGTTGATGGTACAGAGGTCCAGGCCGCCAGCGTAATCCCTACCTCCTGAGGATCCCTGAACCTCAGTGATCTAGTCCTGAGAAGGACCCTGATCACAACACCGGGGACTGGAAGGTATATGCCTAGACACAGTAATAGACGAACAAGACAGTACAAGGGGTAAACTAAAATCCACCTTGCATACCAAACTCTCACCACAAAAAACAGAGGGAACACCAACGGGTACGGAGATAAATGATAAAGCGAGGAGGGGAGAAAAGACCACACCAGGTACTCTTCAATTCAGACTTCACAACACCACGATCCGCTCTGCTGGTCTGCATGAATGCTTTCACCGACATTTCCCTAGCAGACTGGCAGGTATTTGAAGGAATCCAATTACAGCAACATTAATTGCAGCTGGGCGAGGCTGGCTTTGTCTAGCACAGAGAGAGGGAGAATTAACTCCCTCACTGCCGAAAAACACCCAGCACCAGAAACGCAGCTGTGAGAAGTCAGGGTGCGCAATCGCGACGATCTTCGTAGCGACACACCCGTGACAGTACCCCCCCTTCTACGAGGGGCCTCCGGACCCTCAGGGCCGGGTCTATCTGGGTGAGTAGTGTGGAAGGCCCGAACTAATCGGTCTGCGTTAATATCCGACGCAGAAACCCACGTCCTCTCCTCAGGACCATACCCCCTCCAATGAACAAGGTACTGAAGGGACCGGCGATTCAGACGTGAATCGATGATTCTCGACACCTGGAACTCCAAGTTACCATTGACCACCACAGGAGGAGGAGGTAAAGGTGAAGGTATCACCGGCGCCACATACCTCTTAAGCAACAATCTGTGGAACACATTATGAATTTTAAATGTAGGAGGGAGGTCAAGACGGAATGCCACCGGATTAATTATAGAACTGATCTTGTATGGCCCGATGAACCTGGGACCCAGTTTCCAGGAGGGAACCTTAAGTTTTATATTCTTGGTAGACAACCATACCAGATCGTTCACACTTAGGTCCGGACCAGACACTCTCCTCCTATCAGCCATACGTTTGTATCGGTTCCCCATAGTACTCAGATTATTAAGCACTCCTCTCCACACTGAAGCAAGTGACGACGAAAATCGTTGCTCCTTAGGAACCCCAGAAGAGCCCCCCCTATTGAAAGTACAAAACTGGGGGTGAAAACCATATGCCCCAAAAAACGGGTACTTACCAGTGGACTCGCTCCGCCTATTATTTAGAGCAAACTCCGCCAGAGGCAAGAAAGAAGCCCAGTCCTCCTGGTTCTCTGACACAAAACACCGGAGATATGTCTCCAAGCTCTGGTTCAGACGCTCTGTCTGACCATTGGTCTGCGGATGAAAAGCTGATGAAAATGACAACTGCATCCCCCGCAGTGTACAAAATGCCTTCCAGAATTTGGACACAAACTGAGACCCCCGATCCGACACCACATCAGAGGGTACCCCGTGAAGCCTTACAATCTCCCCAATGAACACCTGCGCAAGAGTTTTAGCATTAGGAAGAGCGGGAAGAGCGATAAAATGTGCCATCTTGCTGAACCTGTGCACCACAACGAGTATGACTGTTTTACCCGAAGATGGCGGGAGGTCCGTAATGAAGTCCATAGACAGATGAGTCCACGGATGCTCCGGGATCTTCAAAGGTAAGAGGGCCCCAGACGGACGGGTATGTGGGGTCTTAGAGCGCGCACAAACCTCGCAGGACGCGACAAAAGTTACCACCTCCCTATGTAAGTTAGGCCACCAAAACCGGCGCGAGAGGAGATCCTCAGTTGCTTTACTCCCTGGGTGTCCTGCCAAAGCTGAATTATGGTGTGCCTCGATCACCTTTTGTCGCAACTGATTTGGAACAAACAGTCTCCCTGGAGGTCCTACAGGGGCGTCCCCCTGAGCCTCCAATACCTCCTCCTCAAGCTCAGAGCATACTGCCAACAGCACCACCCCCTCCTGAAGGATAGGAACCGGGTCCTCCGTATTCCCGGCCCCAGGGAAACTACGAGATAAGGCATCCGCCTTTACATTTTTTGACCCAGGACGATATGTGACGACAAAATTAAACCTGGTAAAAAATAATGACCACCTAGCTTGTCTGGGATTCAGACGTTTTGCAGACTCCAGATATAGCAGGTTCTTGTGATCGGTGATGACAGTGACCGGATGGACTGCCCCCTCCAAAAAATGGCGCCACTCCTCAAAAGCCAACTTAATGGCCAATAGTTCCCTATTGCCTACATCGTAATTCCTCTCAGCGGACGACAGTTTTTTAGAGAAAAATGTGCACAGATGCCATTTACCAGGGGACGGACCTTGTGACAATACTGCTCCCACCCCTACCTCGGAAGCGTCTACCTCTACAATGAACGGCTGTGACGCATCAGGTTGAATAAGTATGGGTGCCGAGGCAAAGCATTTTTTCAAGGAGGAGAATGCTTGACAAGCCTTGTCAGACCACCTAGAAAAATCTGTCCCCTTTTTTGTCATGTCTGTGAGAGGTTTAACCATGGACGAGAAATTACGAATAAATTTCCGGTAATAATTAGCAAACCCCAGGAAACGTTGTAGAGCCTTAAGATTCTCTGGCAGATCCCACTCAAGAACTGCCCGTACTTTCCCAGGGTCCATACGAAAACCGGACGCTGAAACCAGAAAGCCTAAAAACTGGAGTTCCTGTACGGCGAATACACACTTTTCCCATTTGGCGTACAGTTTATTATCCCGCAAGATCTGCAACACCTGCCTAACCTGCTCCTGATGAGACACAAGATCCGGCGAGTAAATTAAGATATCATCCAGATAAATGACCACAAACTGTCCCACCAGGTGGCGAAAAATGTCATTTACAAAGTGTTGGAACACCGCCGGGGCATTAGTCAGACCGAATGGCATGACAAGGTTCTCATAATGCCCCTCTGGAGTGTTAAACGCCGTCTTCCACTCGTCCCCCTCCTTCATCCTAATCAGATTGTACGCCCCCCTGAGATCCAACTTAGAGAACCATTTGGCGCCGACGATCTGATTGAAGAGATCGGGAATAAGTGGGAGCGGATACGGATCTCGGACCGTAATCCGATTAAGTTCATGGAAATCCAGGCAAGGGCGTAGGCCTCCATCTTTCTTCTTCACAAAGAAGAACCCCGCGGCCACCGGGGAAGATGAAGGTCTAATATGTCCTTTTGCCAGACTTTCAGCAATATAATCCTTCATGGCCTGCCTCTCAGGACCAGATAGGTTATACAACCTAGATTTAGGTAACTTGGCCTCAGGGAGCAGTTTTACAGAACAGTCATACACGCGATGAGGAGGTAGTTCCTGACACCCTTTCTCCGAGAATACATCCTCAAAGTCCGCCAGAAATGGAGGTAAAACCCTAGCAGTGACCGCACCGATAACCGTATTCATGCAGTTTTTATTACAGAATTCACTCCATTGGCTTATCTCTCTGGATTGCCAATCAATAACTGGGTTATGCTTAGTTAACCAAGGAAGGCCCAACACTATAGGAGTGGGAAGACCCTTCAACACGTAACAAGACAACAGTTGTTTATGTATCACCCTCACTTGAAGTTTTACGTTATGCACCGCTTGCAAAAAACTTCACTGACCGAGAGGTCTGGCGTCGATCGAGAATATTTGGATGGGTTTAGCCAACACACTCAATTGCATACCTTGAACCCGGGCAAACTGAGCGTCCACCAGATTAGCCCCGGTCCCACTATCCAGAAGAACAGATATCCTCTCAGTTCTCGTACCCACCACCACCTCCGCCGGTACGAGAAACTGAGACGAACTTAGGGACGAAATACTTACTCCCAGATTGCCGTCCACCACACAACCTGGGATCAATAGTTTTCCGACGACCCTTTACTCTGCAAAGGACGGGATGGACACCCCCCAATAAAATGTCCCTTTTTCCCACAGAAGAAACAACTTCTAGTCTTGTGGCACCCCGCCGGTCCCCTCCCCCGAAATGATCCTCGGGACTGACCAGGGGAACCTCCATATAAGGGACCCTTGAGGAAGGTGGAGTCTTCACAGGGAGTGGAATTACCCCGCACCTCTCCCGAAGCCGTCTGTCAATACGAATAGCAAGGGCCATAGCGGCTTCCAATGACGCGGGAGGGTCATACTGTGCCAATACATCCTTTAATTTGTCAGATAAACCTTGACAAAACTGGCTCCTAAGAGCCGGGTCATTCCACTGGGTGTCCGTGGCCCACCTACGGAACTCCGAACAGAATTCCTCCGCCGGACGATCTCCCTGCTGGATCCTACGTAACTTAGATTCAGCAAGGGAGATCCGATCCGGGTCATCATATACAAGACCCAGAGCTGCAAAAAACCTATCCACTGACTGGAGAGCCGGGGAGCCCGGGGGAAGGGAGAACGCCCATGATTGTGGGTCCCCTTGTAGGAGCGAGATGACAATTCCCACCCTTTGCTCATCACTCCCCGATGACAGTGGCCGCAGCCGAAAGTACAATTTACATGCCTCCCGGAAAACAAAAAACTTGTCTCGCCCCCCAGTGAACCTGTCAGGGAGAGCTACTTTAGGTTCTGGTCCGGCTTGCTCCGGGGGTACAAAACCTTGGACTTAACGTCCGCCAGCTCCATGGACAAACTCTGCAACTGCCGAGCAAGACTGGCTACTGGATCCATGGTAGCTGGACAAATTTTTTTTTTTTTTATGGTCGGTGAAAATGTCACGCTGTTACTGCATACATGAGGTCCGGGGTCTATGCTGACCCTAAGCTGGGGTCCTGACTAATCCCTCTACCTGGAGGTACTGTTGATGGTACAGAGGTCCAGGCCGCCAGCGTAATCCCTACCTCCTGAGGATCCCTGAACCTCAGTGATCTAGTCCTGAGAAGGATCCTGATCACAACACCGGGGACTGGAAGGTATATGCCTAGACACAGTAATAGACGAACAAGACAGTACAAGGGGTAAACTAAAATCCACCTTGCATACTAAACTCTCACCACAAAAAACAGAGGGAACACCAACGAGTACGGAGATAAATGATAAAGCGAGGAGGGGAGAAAAGACCACACCAGGTACTCTTCAATTCAGACTTCACAACACCACGATCCGCTCTGCTGGTCTGCATGAATGCTTTCACCGACATTTCCCTAGCAGACTGGCAGGTATTTGAAGTAATCCAATTACAGCAACATTAATTGCAGCTGGGCGAGGCTGGCTTTGTCTAGCACAGAGAGAGGGAGAATTAACTCCCTCACTGCCGAAAAACACCCAGCACCAGAAACTCAGCTGTGAGAAGTCAGGGTGTGCAATCGCGACGATCTTCGTAGCGACACACCCGTGACAACAGGACATCAGGTATGATGGTCAACTGAGATCCACTGTCCAGCAGGGCAGGGATTGCGATCCCGTCCAGGATGATGGACAGGTAGGGTCTTCCTCCCACAAACCTGCGGTTCCAGTCTGAGGGGCCTGAAGAGTCTATTCCTGGGTGTTGGCCCTCGGACCCAAGATCTGCTCGTTTAAAGGACACTGTCGAGCTAGATGACCTTCTCTGCTGCAACAGTAGCAGATGATCTCTCGGCGAGGATGGTGCTGATCAGGGGTCGCTCCTGGGGGTGGCGTTGTTCTCCGATTGGGCGACGTCCTCCTTTTCCTCCGTTTCATCCAAGGGACATCCTCTGGGCAGTCAGCTAGCAGGATCTTTCCTCTTTCTTCCTTCCGCAGTTGCAGGGCACTCATTACAGCAGCCAGGTTTTTAGTCAGCTGGCGCACTTCTGAGCGCAGACAGTCCAACTCAGTAGGGGGCGCCACCTGCGTTTTGGCTTCCGCCACCAGCGGGGAAAAGGTGGATGCTGCTGGCTTTAAAGTGGCTTCACCCGGGTGATACTGGGTTGCCACCTCAGGCTTCTCCAGGGGTCGCAGTCCTTTTATAGCCATATATTTTAGGGCATCAGAGGTAGCGTCAGGATGATCAAAGGACCACCAGTGCACAGTTCTGCTTTCTGCTTGGGACCTCAGTCCCCGCACAAATTGTTCCTTCAACATTCTGCTTTCATTAATGGCACTTATAGGGTTGACCTGTTTGAGAGCTCGCAGGGCCCCCTGTAGTCGGCAGGCGTAGTCCCTAATACTGTCATCTGGTCTCTGGGAGCATTGGTAAAACCTCATCTGGAGATCTGTTTCAGTGCGGTCCTCAAAAATAGTCTGTAGCTTTAAGAAAATTGAAAGCACTGATTCCTGGTCTGCAGCTGTCCAAGTCTCTACTTCCCTCTCTGCAGCACCAGTCAGTTGTCCTATTACCACTGCACCTCTTTGTTTCTCTGTCATAGGGTACATGTCCATTATGCTGCATATTTTGCATTTAAACCCTGACAGGGTATCCGCCTTACCGCTGTACTGAGGGAGCCACTTCGCTCCAGGCATGTATGGCAGCGTTAGCAGTATTATCAGGGACACTGGACCAGGTGAGGGGCCAGCGTTTCCATCCTGCGCAGCAGCGCCGGCGGGTAAGTCATTGGAGCGGTCGCCCTGGGCCGCGCTGTCAGCTTGTGGCTGCGACATGTCTGCGCCCCCCTAGTTAAGCGTGGCCTACCTTCTCCTGAAGGCTGCAGCTCTCCGGGCACAGCGATGTGGAAGGACTTGCGTCGCCGGCGCTCTGACGTCAGAGCGATCCCTGGAGTTTTCCACAGGACCTGCCGCCGCGTCAGCATTGGGGGCGTGTCCGGGACTCTGCGCGCTTTCTGCAGGTACGCCCCTTCTCTTTGCGCTGTAGCGCTGTACTTTGGCGGGCAATGGCGGACAATTGGCACCAAAAATCACAACAGTAACACAGTCTCTTGCACAAAAACAGTCCACTTCAGGCACACAGGACTCACGTATAGCGAGCTTCTTATCCTGTTCGTGACGCCAAAAGATAAGTCGCACGTACAGGGCTTGGGGTACTCGGCACCGAGCCCGTTCACTTCACTGGGGGATGTCACGGGTAGCGCAGCTTGGTCCGTTGCCCTGGGCGCTCACTAAAAGGGGAATATTTACAGGGGATTGTAGATTTATAGAAATGTTCGTGACGCCACCTGTGGTTTCTGATCAGGGTGACCAGCGCTGCAGGGTGAATCCTCTGAGGGGTTGTTATTGGGCAGCAAGGTGTTAAGTCTCCCACAGGCGATACTGATCCCTCGAGGTATATGGCGATGTAGGGGTGCAGGGCAATAAGGCAGACACACACAAAGAGTCTCTTTCTGTACCTTTACTGGTGATATTTGCAGGCATGTCCCGGGAGGCGGTCAGGGTGGAGGATGTGAGTCGTACACACCAAGTGGGGTGGTACCAAGGCTATGGGGTACTCGGCACCGAGCCCATGGAAGTCTATGGGGAATGTCACTGGCAGCAGAGCTCGGTCCGTGGCCCTGGGCGCTCATACAATGGGGGATATTTACAGGGAATTGTAGTTATAGTTCGTGACGCCACCTGTGGTTTCTGATCAGATAGACCAGCGCTGCAGGGTAGATCTCCGAGGGGATGTTATGGCAGCTTGATGTTAAGTCCCCCACAGGTGGGACTGATCCCTCAAAGTCTATGGTGGTGATGCAGGGTGCGGATAAGAAGTCAGACACACACAATGCAGTCTCTTTCCATACCTTTACTTGTAGATGTTGTTGCAGGTATGTCCCGGGAAGCTGGTCAGGTTGGAGAATGCACATTCGGGATATTGCTGAGCAGGTTTGAGGCCTCCTTTCTCCTTAATGTGTATGTGAGTACAAACTTGCATGAAGTCAAGTTAACTCCTTCAATAGCAACTACGCATAGTGGTAGAGCCTTCTCTGTGGTAGAACTAAGTCTATTTCTGCAGCGTCCCGCTAGACTCCTGTTCTCCTGACTCCAGTTACGTATCGACACATTGGGCTGCCTCCTGTGACCTGAAGTCCAGCAAGGCCTCCGGTGTTTCTTATTACTAGGCGTGAAGCACTAACAACGCTTCGGACCCCGGTGTCCGGTTTACTAAGTGAAGGTGATCCGTCACTTGTCCTTCCTTCTCCACTCGCCTGTCGCCCTGCTCCTGCCCTTAACATAAGCACAGGTAGCAGTGGTGTAGATGTCAGCTTTCCTTCCAGTGCTCACTGACCTGTTCTCAGTTGCCTCGTTGTTATAACTGCAATGGTTCCCTTCCTTCTTTCCTTCAAGACTCTGTCCAGAGTGGCTATCAGGAGCTTCTGTCAAACTGATTTCAATGCACGCTCTGAGAGTCACTTTCCACTTTCTAGAGAACACAGGCAGCTTGTTCTGAGTAACAGCTTCAATCTCTCTTCCTCTGTCTCTGACAGGAAATCTCCGTCTAGCTCAGGCTGAGCTCTGACTAGAATGTACTGTCTCCTCTCCTCCTCCACACAACTGAACTGTCTCTGACTGAAACAGAAACTAAACTGATCTCTCCACTGCTACGTCACACTACTTAAATAGTCTAAAATGCCTCTAGTGGCAGTGTTGAGAAATGTGTGTTGTGAATGAATATCAGGCTTCACAATACCTTTCTTGTGCATTTTCCAGGAGACATGTGTGCCTTGCGCAGCTGGGCCACACAGATGCACGTCCAGTAATCCACTGAGTAGGTGTAAGGCCTCCTTACGTCTTTATGAGTGTGAGTTTCTAACTTGCATAAAACAAAGTTTAACTCCGTTCTCTTTGCTACGCCCGGCTGATCTTGTGGTGGAGCCTTCTTTTGGAAAGAACTAGCCTCTATGTGCAGGGCCCTGCTAGACTCTTGTTCTTCCTGACCCCGGTTACGTATCAGCACTGAAGGGCCCTCTGTGACCTGTAGTCCAGCAGGGTCTCCGGTGTCTCCTACCAGTCGTGCAGATGCTGGTAAGCGCGGACCCGGTGTCCGGTGGTGCAGAGTCGAGGTAAGCTATCAATGCTGGTTGACCTCGGTCACTCTCTTTCCCTTTTCCACTTGCCTGTCGTCCTACTCTCACCACTATCATAAGCACAAACTAGCAGCAAATGTCAGCTTTCTTTTCTTCACCGCTCTCCAAGCGTCGGCACGCTTACTTACTGAAACGCTCACTGTTGGACTCTCAGTGGACTCTACCTTGACCAGACCAAGTGGCAATCCTTCCACTACACTGGACTCCACTATAAAAGCTGAGTGTTTGCTGAAGTCCTCAGGCTTTCAGATAAGTCTTTCTTTCTGGCTAGAGTTCCCTCTCAGCATGTCTGAGGTAACTAGCTCGTTTGCTTCCGTCTCGTCTGACAGGAATGTCTCTCTCCACTCACTCTCTGAGATGTTCTGCTGTTCTGAGGTAAAACCAAAGACTAGCTAACTCGCAGCTAGACTGCCTTCATCTCACTGCTGTCATCTCAAGGGCTCCCTCTGGTGGCACCAGAGAAAATGTGAAATGTTGTGTGCTTATAGGTTATCATGGATTTACCTTTCCGTGCAACCTCCTGGGTAACATGTGGCTCCAGTCACAGCTGGGCTACACATAAGGACTGGCGAAGAGCGGAAGCGTCCGAGTACTGATTAGCCAGATGGATGACCCTGGCTGCTGCATTAAGGATGGACTGGAGAGGGGATAGTCGAGTAATGGGGAGGCCAAGTAATAGAGCGTTGCAGTAGTCCAGGCGGGAGTGGATCAATGCTACAGTGAGGGTTTTTGTTGTTTCCATGGTGAGAAAAGGGTGGATTCTAGAGATGTTCTTTAGGTGTAGGCGGCAAGAGCGGGCAAGAGATTGTATATGGGAGGTGAAGGAGAGATTGGTGTCAAACATAACACCCAGACAGCGAGCCTGCTGCCGGGGTGTTATTATGGTGCCGCCCACGGAGAAGGAAATGTCAGATTTAGGGAGGTTAGTAGACGGCAGGAGCAGAAGAAGTTCAGTTTTGGAGAGGTTAAGTTTCAGATAGAGAGTGGACATGATGTTGGAGACTGCGGACAGACAGTCGGTGGCGTTCTGTAGTACATCGGGGGTAAGGTCGGGGGATGACGTGTATAATTGTGTGTCATCAGCATAAAGATGGTACTGAAAGCCAAATCTGCTGATGGTCTGTCCAATTGGGGCGGTGTAGAGAGAGAAGAGAAGGGGGCCAAGGACTGAGCCCTGGGGTACCCCGACAGTGAGAGGAAGAGGAGATGACGTGGAGCCAGAGAACGAAACACTGAAGGAGCGGTCAGAAAGATAGGAGGAGAACCAGGAGAGAACAGTGTCCTTAATACCTAGTGACTGGAGCCTAGACAGTAGGAGACGGTGGTCAACAGTGTCGAAAGCTGCAGAAAGGTCGAGTAGAATGAGCAGAGAGTGGTCACTGTTACGTTTTGCTGTCAGAAGGTCATTGGTCACTTTGATGAGTGCAGTTTCAGTCGAATGTAGGGGGCGGAAGCCGGACTGTGAAGGGTCTAGGAGGGAGTGAGTGGAGAGGTAACGGGTGAGGCGGAAGTAGACTTGGCGCTCCAAAAGTTTAAAGATGAAGGGGAGATTGGAGACCGGTCTGTAGTTGTTTGTGCAGGAAGGGTCAAGAGCAGGTTTCTTTAGTAGTGGAGTAATGATGGAGTGTTTGAAGGAGGATGGGAAAATGCCAGATGAGAGTGAGAGATTGAAGATTGTAGTTAGGTGAGTTGTGACAACTGGAGAGAGAGACTGGAGGAGATGTGAGGGAATGGGGTCGGTAGTGCATGTAGTCGGACGAGAGGAAGAGAGGAGTCTGGAGACTTCTTCTTCTGTGATGGGATCAAATGTGGAAATTGAGCCAGGGGAAATGCAGGGAGGGATGGGACTCACAGCACTTGGTGGTTGAGAGCAGATTTCCTGACGGATAGTATCTATTTTTTCTATAAAGTGGGAGGCCAGGTCGTCAGCACAAATGTCTGTGATAGGGGCTTGTGCTTTTGGCCTGAGGAGGGAGTGAAAAGTGTCAAAAAGTTTCTTGGGGTTGTTGGCTAGTGAAGAGATCAGTGTGGTGAAGTAGGTCTGTGTGGCGAGGTGAAGGGCAGCGTTATAAGTTCTTATAAGTTCTTGTGATAGACGTGACAAAGTCTGGAGACGTCGTGGAGAGCGATCTGCTGCCTGCAACATCCTTCAGCATGACCGGTTTGGCAGTAGGTCAGTAATGGTGTGGGGTGGCATTTCTTTGGAGGGCTGCACAGCCCTCCATGTGCTCGCCAGAGGTAGCCTGACTTCCATTAGGTACCGAGATGAGATCCTCAGACCCCTTGTGAGGCCATATGCTGGTGCGGTTGGTCCTGGGTTCCTCCTAATGCAGGACAATGCCAGACCTCATGTGGCTGGAGTGTGTCAGCAGTTCCTGCAAGATGAAGGCATTGAAGCTATGGACTGGCCCGCCCGTTCCCCAGACCTGAATCCGATTGAGCACATCTGGGGCATCATGTCTCCCTCCATCCACCAACATAACGTTGCACCACACGCTGTCCAGGAGTTGGCACAAGCTTTAGTCCAGGACTGGGAGGAGATCCCTCAGGAGACCATCCGCCGCCTCATCAGGAGCATGCCCAGGCGTTGTAGGGAGGTCATACAGGCACAGGGAGGTCATACAGGCACGTGGAGGCCACACACACTACTGAGCATCATTTTGACTTGTTTTAAGGACATTACATTCCACTTTAATTTTGTGAGTGACTCCAAATCCAGGCCTCCATTGGTTATTAAATTTGATTTCCATTGATGATTTGTGTGATTTCGTGGTCAGTACATTCAATTTGTACATAACAAAGTATTCAATGAGAATATTTCATTCATTCATATCTAGGATGTGTTATTTGAGTGTTCCCTTTATTTTTTTGAGCAGTGTATTCCAACCCCTTTTCCTCCCATCATGTGACCCCTGACTCCTCCCCTCCTGTGACCTCATCACAGGTCCTGTGCGCACAGAACAGCCATATATGTGGAGTGCGGCTCTGCGGGTGGAGGTCAGTGCTGGAGGCTCCATTATTCTCTATGTGGAGTGCGGCTCTGCGGGTGGAGGTCGGTGCTGGAGGCTCCATTATTCTATGTGGAGTGTGGCTCTGCGGGTGGAGGTAGGTGCTGGAGGCTCCATTATTCTCTATGTGGAGTGTGGCTCTGCGGGTGGAGGTAGGTGCTGGATGCTCCATTATTCTCTATGTGGAGTGTGGCTCTGCGGGTGGAGGTAGGTGCTGGATGCTCCATTATTCTCTATGTGGAGTGCGGCTCTGCGGGTGAAGGTTGGTGCTGGAGGCTCCATTATTCTCTATGTGGAGTGCGGCTCTGCGGGTGGAGGTAGGTGCTGGAGGCTCCATTATTCTCTATGTATAGTGTGGCTCTGCGGGTGGAGGTCGGTGCTGGAGGCTCCATTATTCTCTATGTGGAGTGCGGCTCTGCGGGTGGAGGTCGGTGCTGGAGGCTCCATTATTCTCTATGTGGAGTGCGGCTCTGCGGGTGAAGGTTGGTGCTGGAGGCTCCATTATTCTCTATGTATAGTGTGGCTCTGCGGGTGGAGGTCGGTGCTGGAGGCTCCATTATTCTCTATGTGGAGTGCGGCTCTGCGGGTGGAGGTCGGTGCTGGAGGCTCCATTATTCTCTATGTGGAGTGCGGCTCTGCGGGTGGAGGTAGGTGCTGGAGGCTCCATTATTCTCTATGTGGAGTGCGGCTCTGCGGGTGGAGGTTGGTGCTGGAGGCTCCATTATTCTCTATGTGGAGTGTGGCTCTGCGGGTGGAGGTCGGTGCTGGAGGCTCCATTATTCTCTATGTGGAGTGCGGGTGGAGGTCGGTGCTGGAGGCTCCATTATTCTCTATGTGGAGTGCGGCTCTGCGGGTGGAGGTCGGTGCTGGAGGCTCCATTATTCTCTATGTGGAGTGTGGCTCTGCGGGTGGAGGTCGGTGCTGGAGGCTCCATTATTCTCTATGTATAGTGTGGCTCTGCGGGTGGAGGTCGGTGCTGGAGGCTCCATTATTCTCTATGTGGAGTGCGGCTCTGCGGGTGGAGGTTGGTGCTGGAGGCTCCATTATTCTCTATGTGGAGTGTGGCTCTGCGGGTGGAGGTCGGTGCTGGAGGCTCCATTATTCTCTATGTGGAGTGCGGGTGGAGGTCGGTGCTGGAGGCTCCATTATTCTCTATGTGGAGTGCGGCTCTGCGGGTGGAGGTCGGTGCTGGAGGCTCCATTATTCTCTATGTGGAGTGTGGCTCTGCGGGTGGAGGTCGGTGCTGGAGGCTCCATTATTCTCTATGTGGAGTGCGGCTCTGCGAGTGGAGGTCGGTGCTGGAGGCTCCATTATTCTCTATGTGGAGTGCGGCTCTGCGGGTGGAGGTCGGTGCTGGAGGCTCCATTATTCTCTATGTGGAGTGCGGCTCTGCGGGTGGAGGTAGGTGCTGGAGGCTCCATTATTCTCTGTGTGGAGTGTGGCTCTGCGGGTGGAGGTCAGTGTTGGAGGCTCCATTATTCTCTATGTGGAGTGTGGCTCTGCGGGTGGAGGTCAGTGCTGGAGGCTCCATTATTCTCTATGTGGAGTGTGGCTCTGCGGGTGGAGGTCGGTGCTGGAGGCTCCATTATTCTCTATGTGGAGTGCGGCTCTGCGGGTGGAGGTCGGTGCTGGAGGCTCCATTATTCTCTATGTAGAGTGCGGCTCTGCGGTTGGAGGTCGGTGCTGGAGGCTCCATTATTCTCTATGTGGAGTGCGGCTCTGCGGTTGGAGGTCGGTGCTGGAGGCTTCATTATTCTCTATGTGGAGTGCGGCTCTGCGGGTGGAGGTCGGTGCTGGAGGCTCCATTATTCTCTATGTGGAGTGTGGCTCTGCGGGTGGAGGTAGGTGCTGGAGGCTCCATTATTCTCTATGTGGAGTGTGGCTCTGCGGGTGGAGGTCGGTGCTGGAGGCTCCATTATTCTCTATGTGGAGTGCGGCTCTGCGGTTGGAGGTCGGTGCTGGAGGCTCCATTATTCTCTATGTGGAGTGCGGCTCTGCGGTTGGAGGTCGGTGCTGGAGGCTTCATTATTCTCTATGTGGAGTGCGGCTCTGCGGGTGGAGGTAGGTGCTGGAGGCTCCATTTTCCAGGTTGTCCCCCTGACAGCACTATGGAGGACGTCCTCCTCCTCCTTACAGGGACAGGAAGCACACGAGAGGTTAAAAGGTCCCACTCCTCCCCCAATACCTTAGTGTTTTTCCTGTCCCTGCATGGAGGGACACATGAGAGATTGCTGCGCAGCTTACCGGGCCCAGGGGGATCGTGCTTTTCGGCCAATCCTTCCCCCTGTCAAGAGGTCCAGGGCCGAAACTCCCTCCTTGGGAGTCCCTCTGCTCCAAAGACCGGGGGCGGACGAGCTCCCGGGTAAGAGCCACTCCTCCCGGTGGGAGGCTCTCGGCTCAGGCGTCTTCCTCCTGGTCCAGGGAGGAACGCCGTACAGGCCTCGTCTGAGAGCGGAACGTCACCTCCGGTGACGCAGGCGCAAAGAATCAGCGTGCGTTCTGGAATGGATCGCAGAAAGGCTTAAGAGCGTCGCATTTGGAATCACAGGTGCACCGCTAAGATTCATGCGTTCTGGAACGGAACGCAAAAGGTAAAAGCGTCGTGTTTGGGGTCGCAATCGTCGTGCGTTCCAGGATGGAACGCAGGAAAGGCGGCGCTAATGACGTCACTAAAAAGAGCGCTATATTAAGAGCGCATGTGTGGTGGTGTTTGAACTGCTGGGCGCCATTCTGTGATTTAATCACAGGGAACGCGTGGTAGCCACCATAGCAGTCCTAAGGCAGCAAGGTGAATCTTTCTGCGCAGGATATGGAGTCTGAGAAATCCAGAGAGGAGGATGCGGGGGTGAGTGCGCATAGCGCAAAAAGCTGCACTCTCACTATGTAAGATTCATTATCCAGACTCAGTCCTTAGTATACATATTGTTGTATTACTTAGGACAAGGAAACTTCATCAGTGTCTCTGCAGGCAGCGAAAAAATCAGGCAAAACCTTGGTGAAATCTAATCGCTGTTCCACATGTCACAAGAAGCTTCCTGACACTTATAAGAAACCGGTCTGTTGTTCTTGTACAGCAGCGGTTTTGGAGCAAGAAAGATCTTCATTATTATCTGACCTGAAGCTCCTGATTAGGGAAGAAGTGCAAGCATCCTTATCTGCTAGTTCACAACAGCAGCCCACTAGTCAGGGTCCATGTCGCAAGAGACCTAGGTGGGAGTTGGAAGAGGACCCGGAACCGGAATCAGAAGAAAATTCACAGTATTCGGAGCAGGAAGAAGGCAAAGTACAGGCAGAAAACCAGGAAAAGGCCAGGAGGTACCTATTCCCGGTGGAAGATACGGAAGATCTTGTCCAGGCTGTGAGAAGTACTATGCATATGGAAGACGTTCCACGGCCTCAGTCCAGACAGGATTTGATGTTTGGAGGTCTCACAGCTCAGATACAGAAAGTCTTTCCTATAAGTGATCATATTAAAACCATGATTCTGAGTGAGTGGAAGGACGCAGAGCGGAGGCTGGTAATGTCACGTGACTTTAAGAGTCGTCTTCCATTTGATCCTGAGGACTCAAAATTTTGGGAGGAGATTCCAAAAGTGGATATGCCAATTGCAAAAGTGGCGAAAAAGACTTCGATTCCTTTTGAGGACTCTTCAAGTCTTAAAGATCCCATGGACCGAAAGGCGGACATCCTTCTTAAACGGGCTTGGGAATCTTCGGCGGCTTTAACAACTTTAACAAGGACCAATATTGCGGCTACTTCAGTAGCAAGGTCTATGGTTTTTTGGATGGGTCAGCTGGAGGAACAATTAACCAACAAGACCCCTAGAGCTGAAATATTAGAGTCCCTTCCACTTATCAAATCATCGACGGCTTTTTTGGCAGATACCTCAGCTGAGTCGGTCAGGTTTTCTGCCAGAAATAGCTCATTGTCTAATGCAGTCCGTAGAGCTATCTGGTTAAAATCCTGGTCAGGGGATAATGCCTCTAAAAATAAATTATGTTCCTTACCCTTTGCAGGTTCAAAGGTATTCGGCCAGACGCTAGATGATATCCTAGAGGCATCAGATAGCAAAAAAGGGTTTCCAGAGGTAAAACCCAAAAAGTTTCAGTCCTTTCGGAAGAAACCAGCTTTCCGTAGACAACCTTTTTACAAAGACACAGGAAGAGCTAGTAGGGGATCATATAAAGGTTCCTACACCCAAAACAGAGGAAATAAGAGCTCATTGTTCGGATCTTCATCAAGATCTAGAAAACAATGACGCCAGGCACATAGGGGGCAGACTCCTATTCTCTGCAGAGAACTGGAAGCAGGTTACCAAGAACGAGTGGGTCTTACAAACCATAACAGAAGGCTACAGAATAGAACTGACATCCTATCCGCCCCAAAGATACATATCTCCCACTGTGGTCCAGGCAAATTCAGGGATGTTTCAAGATCTTCAAGATCTAATCTCTTCCCAGGTTATAGTGCCAGTTCCCGGATCAGAGGAAAAGATGGGACATTATTCCTCTCTCTTTCCAATAATGAAACCATCAGGCGAGTCGCGGACAATTCTGAATCTCAAACCATTGAACAAGTTTGTTCGTTACAAGAGATTCAGAATGGAGTCTATAAGGTCGGCAATTCCGCTAATAGACAAAAACTCGGCAATGTGTACCCTAGACTTAAAAAGTGCGTACTATCAGGTCCCGATTCATCCAGCCTCGCAGGAACTTCTGAGATTTGCCGTAAGCCTACCGGACTGTACCTGCCACTTCCAGTTCTAAGGCCTTCCGTTCGGGCTGGCTTCTGCTCCCAGAGTATTTACGAAGCTAATATCAGAAGTCGTAGCCTATCTGAGAAACCAAGGAATTATTGTAATACCGTACTTGGACGACTTTTTGTTAGTGGCTCGAACAGCAGAAGTCCTAAATCATCACACAGAACGAACAGTGTCGGTGCTGGAATATCTCGGTTGGGTGGTGAATCGAGAAAAATCTCATTTAACACCCAGTGCAAGAAAAGTATTTCTAGTGGTATTACTGGATTCCAGATCCAGGACAGCCTTCTTACCAGAAGTCAAGCAACAATCGCTAAAAAAGAAGGTTGCAGAAATGGTGAAGAGCAGAGTTACCATAAGAAGAGCTATGCAGGTTCTGGGAGTGATGACATCATGCATTCCATGTGTCAGATGGGCACAGGCTCATTCAAGACCCCTACAAAAAGAAGTTCTATCTTTGTGGGATCGTTATCAGGCATCCCTAGACAAGAAGATGCATCTTTCTGCAAAAGTCAAGAGATCTTTAATTTGGTGGATGCAAAGCAGAAATCTCAGAAGAGGAGTTCTTTGGATTCCATCTCCAGTCATAGTAATAACTACAGACACAAGCGCTTGGGGATGGGGAGCCCATTTAGAAGGGAAGATTCTTCAGGGAAAATGGCCAGAAAAAAATCAGACGAATGTCGTCAAACTATCGAGAGCTGTATGCGATTTGGCAGTCTTTAAGAAGAAACCAAAACCGTTTAAAAGACCAACATGTCAAAATCCTGTCAGACAATATGACAGCAGTAGCCTTCATAAAACATCAGGGAGGCTCTCGATACAGAACTCTGCAGGATCTAGCAGAAAAGATATTCATATGGGCAGAACAGACGGTCCTCTCCATAACCGCAGTACACCTGGAAGGTTCGCAGAACTTAGTAGCAGACTATCTAAGCAGACAGAAGATCTACCCGACCGAGTGGGAGCTGAGCCAGGAGGTCTTCCACTTACTATGCCAACGATGGGGAACGCCTCAGATAGATCTTTTGCTACAAGGAAAAATTTGAAGCTACCAAGGTTTTATTCACTGAGCCCAGTGGACAATCTAGAAGGTGTAGATGCCTTGAGTCAGAGGTGGAACGAACCTCTAAATTATGCATTCCCACCAATAGCACTGATACCAGCGGTTCTGAGGAAGATAAGAGAAGACGGAGCGAGAGTCTTACTAATAGTTCCGTTCTGGCCAAGGAGGAGCTGGTTTCCACTTCTAGGCGCCATGACCACAGAAAAACCAATCGAGCTTCCCTGGTGGAAGGACATAATTCACCAGGGACCAGTTCTACACCAGGACCCAGAAAGATTGCACCTGTCAGCCTGGATCCTGAACGGACATTTTAAAAGCTCGGGTCTATCAGATCAAGTCATAACAACGATTCAGGCCAGCAGAAAACCGGTAACTTCGGCAATATATTATAAAATCTGGAAGAAGTTCTGTCTGGAAGGTGGCAGGTCTGATGCTGTAGCTGGGTCCCGGATGTTCCTCGAGTTCTGGATTTCCTCCAGGCAGGATTTAATATGGGTCTTAGACCTAGTACACTTAAGTGGACTATGCTGCAATTTTAAATCCGCACCAAATTGCGCAGAAATATCTGCAGCATTCTAGCACTGCGTTTTATTGATTTCCATTGACTAGAATGGTACGTACATCGCTTGCAGTTCTGCTGCAGATCTGCAAGGCAAAATCTGCTGCAGAACTGCAACAGAATCCGCAACGTGTGCACATACCCTTAAAGTTCAAATCTCGGCATTAAGTACTTACATGGACTATCCATTGGCCTCTCATCCTTGGGTAGTTAGATTCGTCAAAGCAATCCAGAGATTGCGGCCCACTATAAGACAGTTGTCTCCCCCCTGGGACTTAAATCTAGTTTTGGCGGCTCTTTGTAAAAATCCTTTCACACCAAACAGGGAGTTACCTGTTTCACTCTTATCGATGAAAACAGCGTTTTTTGGTAGCAATCACCACAGCCAAAAGAGAGGGGAAATTCAAGCACTTTCCATTAAAGACCCATATCTGCAGATCAGAGAGGATCACATAATATTAAAACTTGATCCTGCTTTCTTGCCCAAGGTAGCTTCCTGGCAAAATCGCAATCAAGAAATCATACTCCCGTCTTTTTGTGAAAAACCATTAAACATAAAAGAACAAGCTTTACACTCCCTTGAGTTGGACAGGCAGTGATTGATTACTTGGAGGCCACTAAGCTCTGGAGGAAAGACCCTAACTTGTTTATTTTGTTTGGAGGTAAAAATAGGGGTAAAAAAGCTTCCAAAGCATCCATTGCAAGATGGATTACCACTATAATCTTCAAAAACTTACACATCTGTGGGTTTTGTAGTTTGTCCTATAAAGATTAAGAGCCCATTCTACCAGAGCATTGGCAGCCTCATGGGCTGAGAGAGTAGCAGGGGCATCATTAGAACAAATTTGTAAGGCAGCCTCTTGGGGCTCGGGTGTAAATACCTTTTGCAAGCACTACAAACTTAGATGTGCTAGCAGGACAACATACGGCATATGGTAGAAAAGTATTACAGGCCGTAGTCCCACCCTAGGAGGGTTTCTTTGGTACTCTCCATAGTGCTGTCAGGGGGACGTCCTGGAAAATGGGTATTATACCTACCGATAATTCGGTTTCCAGGAGTCCATCCTGACAGCACGGTTAGTTCCCTCCCTTGTCTATCTTGTTATATATGCTAATTCATATGATGTAATATGTTTAAGTAAATTAAAGTGTTATCACTGGCATTGATCCATGGTATGGTACTTGTCAAATCACTGAGGTGTTGGGGGAGGAGTGGGACCTTTTAACCTCTCGTGTGCTTCCTGTCCCTGTAAGGAGGAGGAGGACGTCCTCCATAGTGCTGTCAGGATGGACTCCTGGAAACCGAATTATCGGTAGGTATAATACCCATTATTCTCTATGTGGAGTGCGGCTCTGCGGGTGGAGGTTGGTGCTGGAGGCCCCATTATTCTCTATGTGGAGTGCGGCTCTGCGGGTGGAGGTCGGTGCTGGAGGCTCCATTATTCTCTATGCGGAGTAAGGCTCTGCGGGTGGAGGTCGGTGCTGGAGGCTCCATTATTCTCTATGTGGAGTGCGGCTCTGCGGGTGGAGGTCGGTGCTGGAGGCTCCATTATTCTCTATGTGGAGTGCGGCTCTGCGGGTGGAGGTCGGTGCTGGAGGCTCCATTATTCTCTTTGTGGAGTGCGGCTCTGCGGGTGGAGGTAGGCACTGGAGGCTCCATTATTCTCTATGTGGAGTGCGGCTCTGCGGTTGGAAGTTGGTGCTGGAGGCTCCATTATTCTCTATGTGGAGTGCGGCTCTGCGGGTGGAGGTCGGTGCTGGAGGCTCCATTATTCTCTTTGTGGAGTGCGGCTCTGCGGGTGGAGGTAGGCGCTGGAGGCTCCATTATTCTCTATGTGGAGTGTGGCTCTGTGGGTGGAGGTCGGTGCTGGAGGCGCCATTATTCTCTATGTGGAGTGCGGCTCTGCGGTTGGAGGTTGGTGCTGGAGGCTCCATTATTCTCTATGTAGAGTGTGGCTCTGCGGGTGGAGGTTGGTGCTGGAGGCTCCATTATTTTCTATGTGGAGTGCGGCTCTGCGGGTGGAGGTCGGTGCTGGAGGCTCCATTATTCTCTATGTGGAGTACGGCTCTGCGGGTGGAGGTCGGTGCTGGAGACTCCATTATTCTCTATGTGGAGTGCGGCTCTGCGGGTGGAGGTCGGTGCTGGAGGCTCCATTATTCTCTATGTGGAGTGTGGCTCTGCGGGTGGAGGTAGGTGCTGGAGGCTCCATTATTCTCTATGTGGAGTGTGGCTCTGCGGGTGGAGGTCGGTGCTGGAGGCTCCATTATTCTCTATGTGGAGTGTGGCTCTGCGGGTGGAGGTAGGTGCTGGAGGCTCCATTATTCTCTATGTGAAGTGTGGCTCTGCGGGTGGAGGTCGGTGCTGGAGGCTCCATTATTCTCTATGTGGAGTGTGGCTCTGCGGGTGGAGGTAGGTGCTGGAGGCTCCATTATTCTCTATGTGAAGTGTGGCTCTGCGGGTGGAGGTCGGTGCTGGAGGCTCCATTATTCTCTATGTGGAGTGTGGCTCTGCGGGTGGAGGTCGGTGCTGGAGGCTCCATTATTCTCTTTGTGGAGTGTGGCCCTGCGGGTGGAGGTAGGTGCTGGAGGCTCCATTATTCTCTATGTGGAGTGCGGCTCTGTGGGTGGAGGTCGGTGCTGGAGGCTCCATTATTCTCTATGTGGAGTGCGGCTCTGCGGGTGGAGGTCGGTGCTGGAGGCTCCATTATTCTCCATGTGGAGTGTGTCTCTGCGGGTGGAGGTCGGTGCTGGAGGCTCCATTATTCTCTATGTGGAGTGTGGCTTTGCGGGTGGAGGTCTGTGTTGGAGGCTCCATTATTCTCTATGTGGAGTATGGCTCTGCGGGTGGAGGTAGGTGCTGGAGGCTGCATTCTCTATGTGGAGTGCGGCTCTGTGGGTGGAGGTCGGTGCTGGAGATTCTCCATTATTCTCTATGTGGAGTGCTGCTCTGTGGGTGGAGGTAGGTGTTGGAGGCTCCATTATTCTCTATGTGGAGGTCGGTGCTGTAGGCTCCATTATTCTCTACAGTCATGGCCAAAAGTTTTGAGAATGACACAAATATTATATTTTCACATGATCTGCTGCCCTCTGGTTTTTATGTGTGTTTGACAGATGTTTTTATCACAGACAAATATAATAATTGCAAACATATGAGTAACAAAAGCTTATATTGACAGTTAGAATGAGTTAATGCAGCAAGTCAATATTTGCAGTATTGACCCTTCTTCTTCAGGACCTCTGCAATTCTCCCTGGCATGCTCTCATCAACTTCTGGACCAAATCCTGACTGATAGCAGTCCATTCTTGCACAATCAATGCTTTCATTTTGTTAGAATTTTTAGGTTTTTGTTTGTCCACCCGTCTCTTGCTGATTGACCACAAGTTCTCAATGGGATTAAGATCTGGGGAGTTTCCAGGCCATGGACCCAAAATCTGTTTTGTTCCCTGAGCCATTTAGTTATCACCTTTGCTTTATGGCAAGGTGCTCCATCATGCTGGAAAAGGCATTGTTGATCGCCAAACTGCTCTTGGAGGGTTGGGAGAAGTTGCTCTTGGAGGACATTCTGGTACCATTCTTTATTCATGGCTGTGTTTTTAGGCAAGACTGTGAGAGAGCCGATTCCCTTGGCTGAGAAGCAACCCCACACATGAATGGTTTCAGGATGCTTAACAGTTGGCATGAGACAAGACTGGTGGTAGCGCTCATCTTGTCTTCTCCGAATGAGGCGTTTTCCTGATGTCCCAAACAATCGAAAAGGGGATTCATCAGAGAAAATAACTTTACCCCAGTCCTCAGCAGGCCACTGCCTGTACATTTTGCAGAATATCAGTCTGTCCATGATGTTTTTTCTGGAGAGAAGTGGCTTCTTTGCTGCCCTCCTTGAGACCAGGCCTTGCTCCAAGAGTCTCCGCCTCACAGTGCGTGCAGATGCACTCACACCTGCCTGCTGCCATTCCTGAGCAAGCTCTGCACTGCTGGTAGCCCGATCCCGCAGCTGAAACACTTTTAAGAGACGGTCCTGGCACTTGCTGGTCTTTCTTGGGCGCCCTGGAGCCTTTTTGGCAACAATGGAACCTCTCTCCTTGAAGTTCTTGATGATGCGATAGATTGTTGACTGAGGTGCAATCTTTCTAGCTGCGAAACTCTTCCCTGTTAGGCCATTTTTGTGCATTGCAATGATGACTGCACGTGTTTCTTTAGAGATAACCATGGTTAACAGAAGAGAAACAATGATGCCAAGCACCAGCCTCCTTTTAAAGTGTCCAGTGGTGTCATTCTTACTTAATCATGACAGATTGATCTCCAGCCATGTCCTCATCAACACCCACACCTGTGTTAATGGAGCAATCACTGAAAAGAGGTTAGCTGGTCCATTTAAAGGTACTGCCACACTTAGCGATCTCGTTAGCGATCACGATAACCACGCAAGCTAACGAGATCGTTGGTGTGATCTCTTTTAGGTCGCTAGTAGCTGCCAAACAGGAGATCTCATAAACGACACATCAGCGGTCAGCGATCTCTTTAATGACTTTGGCGGTCGTTAGGATGTCATTAGCATGTACTGAGCGCTTCTGATTCATAGGAATTTCCAGCATCGCTCCTGCTCTCTGCGTCCTGCTAGCCTGCTTTGCAACTTCTGCGATCCTCTCTGTGACGCAAAAGAGAACATACAGATATTGCGATCCACTCCGTGACGCTAAAAACCCTAGTCCCGCCTGCGCCGCTGTCATATGCGTCACAAACGAGGTCGCTCGTCGTTCGCAAAAGGTGCCAAACACAGCGATTCAGGCTCACCAGTGGGACGCCAACGATCAAAAAACGGTCCAGAATGCTAGTGAACGATCAGCGACATCACAGCAGGGGCCACATCGTTGCTACATGCCACACACAACGAGGTCGCTAACGAGATCGCTAAATAGTGACGGTTTAGCGATCTCGTTAGCGATCTCGTTTAGTGTGGCATACCCTTAAGGCAGGGCTGCAATGATGATGAAATGTGTTTTGGGGGATAAAGTTAATTTTCTAGCCAAATATTGACTTTGCAAGTAATTGCTGTTAAGCTGATCACTCTTTATAACATTCTGGAGTATATGCAAATTGCCATTAGAAAAAGTGAAGCAGTAGACTTTGTAAAAATTAATATTTGTGTCATTCTCAAAACTTTTGGCCATGACTGTATCTGCATTCTAGATCTAAAATTAAAGTCAGAGATTTTTTTTCTTCCTATAAAATAACAAAGAACAGTTAGGGTATGTTCCCATGGTCAGTAAACACTGCAGGTTGGACGCTGCGTACATTCGTAGCGTCCAACCCGCAGTGTCCAGATGTTACAGCATAGTGGATGGTATTTCCAGAAGTCCCATCTCCACTATGCGTGTACGGACGCCTCCGACTTCCCTGCGGACACGGACATACCGTGCGTCTTTCCAGACAGCAGCATGTCTATTTACGATGTGGAGACGCTCAGTCTCTTCAGCATAAACCTCCCATTCCCTATCATTAGATGCGGTAAAACGGCATTATCTTTCTAGCCACATGTGTAATAACTACGGGAACGCAGCTTACTACACATGTGTACTAATTTACATACTAGCGTACATTGTTTCAGCCTGAAGTTCATCTACACTGCAGTTCTCGTGATCGATCAGCTGACCGTGAGAACTACAGTGCAGGGGACCGCCTGGGACACCTCCGGTTATCAGCTTCAAGCTCCACTGTGTCTGGATGTCAGGCTGAGCCAGGCATCCAGATGTAACAGAGCTGGAGTCGTTGTGAGACAGTATGTATATCTTCTCAGCGTACAGGTAAGAATATTGCTGCTTTTTTATTTTATTTTTCTTCCAGGAGACGAGGGCGTCGGAATTGGCGATGCAGTAAGTATGGTTTAATTAAGATTTAGTAAAGGAGTCTGTGTCATTATTTCAATTAAAGGACTTTATTCTGTTTGTGTCTTTATTTACCATGTAACTATGGGGTTAGTAATGGATAGGTGTCTTATATATGCCTCTCCATTACTAAGCCGTGGGCTTGATGTCTCCGGACAATACAAAGGTGACATAAACCCCACAAACATTACCCCACTTGCCACCGCTACAGGGCAAATGGGAACAGCCGGTTGAAGTGCACAATTGGCACATCTTTGGATGTGCCATTTGTGGGGCAGCTTCGGGCTGCTATTTTTAGGCTGGTGAGGGCCAAAATCCATGGGCCTCGCCAGCCTGAGAATACCAGGCTGTAGCTGTCTGCTTTTTCCTTGGCTGGTTAACAAAAATAGTGGGGACCCCACGCCATTTTTTTTTTTTCTTTAGGGCATCCCACTATTTTTTCTAAACATCCAAGGTAATCAGACTGCTGTGGCCTGGTCTTATCAGGCTGGTAAGGTGTTGGATATAAGATCCTTACCAGCCTGAAATACCAGCCCCAGTAGTCTGGTTTACTCTGGCTGGTTAACATATATAGGGGGACTCGGCCATTTTTTTAAAATTATTATTTATTTATTAAAAAGTAGGGAACCTCTCTCTGTGCTTTCCTCCACTTCCTGTGTCATGTACTTCCGGCTGTGTCACAAGATTTACCATTATGTAAATTAGTACACATGTGTAGTAAGTATGGTTGAGCGATACTTTCCGATATCAAGAAGTATCGGATCGGAATGGGTATCGCCGATACTTTTTGGGTATCGGCGATACCCGATTCCGATACCGGAAATCCAATGCAAGTCTATGGGACAGAAATATCGGAACTAAAAAAAAACCCTTTCTTTCCTTGTAAACACTAAATATACACACATAGAGAAATATATATATATATATATATATATATATATTTATAGTTCATACACTTCTACATAGTAAAATAGCCTCTGATTCAATTGCCGGGTAATGCCGGCTTTTGTGAAAATACAGAAGCACCCAACATGAAATGACACATGGTTTACATAGAGTTAACCATGTCTTTTCATGTAGTTTGATACCTGATTTTCACAATTACATGAGTGTATGTGTGCAAAATATCACACCTGTAGGGGTTAATTAAAGGTGTAAAATTGTTGAAAAAAAATGCACGGGCTCCCGCCCTATTTTCTCAACCAGACATACAAAGCCAGCGAGTGGGGCAGATAATAATAGCCCAGAGAGGGACCATTATTTTTGCCCCCCCTGGCTACTTACATCTGCCCCCAGACACCCAAGAAAAGACAAATCTATAATTAGATTCGCCCTTTCTGGCACTTTGCCCATCTATTCCCATTGCCCTGTAGCGGTGGCGAATGGGTTAATAAGGGGTTAAAGCCACCTTGCTATTGAAAGGTGACCTTAAGCCAGGTTAATAATTGAGCTGTCAATTAGACAACTATCAATTATTAATCCTATTGCATGAAATAAAAATAAAACACACTTTAATAAAAAATCATTTTAATGAAATAAAGACACATGTTTTTGACCATCTTTTATTTTACTGCAAAAACAATTTCCTGTAATAAAAATAAAATAAAAAAGCAAAATTATTCTTACCTATCCGATGGACAGTCAGGTCCCACGGTGTAATCCATCAGAAAGGGTTAATGTTTACTGCAGGGACCGCAGCTAATGCTGCAGCCTCACAGTAAACCCCCGAATGAATGAGCTCCTCTCCTGGCTGACAGGAGAGGAAGTGGTTAGCATAATTGATTGCTTCCCACTTTCACTTCAGGTCAGCCAGGGACACCATCAGTGACATCAGAGGGAACTGATTAACAAAAATAGGGGTTCCCCTCGAAAAAAAAATGGCGTGGGGTCCCCCCTATTTTTGTTAACCAGCCAGATGAAGCAGACTGCTGAGCCCTGGATTTTCAGGCTGTTAAGGAGCCAAGATCCATGAACCTTGCAAGCCTGATAATACCAGGCCACAGCAGTCTGCTTAGCTTGGCTGGTTAAAAAAGTAGGTGATCCCCTCGAAAAAAAAATGGCGTGGGGATCCCCCCTATTTTTGTTAACCAGCCAGATGAAGCAGACTGCTGAGCCCTGGATTTTCAGGCTGTTAAGGAGCCAAGATCCATGAACCTTGCAAGCCTGATAATACCAGGCCACAGCAGTCTGCTTAGCTTGGCTGGTTAACAAAAATAGGTGATCCCCTCGAAAAAAAAATGGCGTGGGGATCCCCCCTATTTTTGTTAACCATCCAAGTAAAATGCAGACTGCTGCGGCCTGGTATTAAAAGACTGTCAAGGCCCATGGATTTTGGCCCTCAACAGCCTGATAATACCAGGCTACAGCAGCCCCACATTTGGCGCATCAAAAGATGTGCCAATTGTGGCACTTTACCCGGCTCTTCCCACTTGCCCTGTAGCGGTGGCAAGCGGGGTAATAAGGGGTTCTTGTCACCGTTGATTGCACGGTGACAATAAGCCCGGTTAATAATGGAGAGGTGTTAATAAGACACCGATCCATTATTAATCCCAAAGTTTTTAAATGTTTAAAAAAAAGACACAGCAAGAAAAAAGTATTTTAATGAAATAAAAGAGACAACACAGTTTTCATTTCTTGTATTACACTCTCATTCCTGCGACGTCATCAATCTCCTGTAAAAAAAGAAAAAAAACAAACCAACAGTATACCACCTGTCCGACGCAGTCCATAGTAACGAGGGTCCCACGACGATCCAGCTCTGCTAAATCGGAATGTCAGGCAGAGCCTGACATCCCGACGCAGCACAGCTGATTACCAGCTTCCCAGCGGTGACGTCATCGGACTGCTTTACAGCCGCGATTACACGTCAGCACGTGCAGTTATCGCGAGAAACTGCACGTGACCGCCAGGGAGAAGATGATGGCGGCCATCAAGCAGTCCAGGACGTGACCACCGGAGATCTTCTGCCGGGTAAGTGCCGCTGACTCCTGACACACCCGACCGACGGACAGTGACAGGACAATTACGATTCCGGTATCCGATATGACAAAAATATCGGATCTCAGAATCAAGAATTCCGATACAGCGAATATCGGCCGATACCCGATATTTGCAGTATCGGAATGCTCAACACTAGTAGTAAGCTGCGTTCCCTCACTTAATGCGCATGTGACTAGGAAGATAATGTGGTTTTACCGCATCTAATGAAAGTCTATGGGTAATTTACGCAGCTGAGACTGAGTGTCTCCACTACATAAATTGACATGCTGCGGTCTGGAAAGACTCACTGCATGTTCGTCTCCACAGGGAAACCACAGGCACCGATGCATGCATAGTGGGCATGGGATTTCTTGAAATCCCCTCCACTGTGCTGTAAAATCTGGACTGTGCGGGTTGGACACTTGTTGTGAATGGGCTTGAAATGAGTTCTGAGCAGAGGCTCCCTCTGGTGGTTACAAGCGGTACTGGACTGTCCAGTGAAGATTGTGAGGATTGGGAATCAGGTGTTACTGACTGGTCTTATATAAGGGAGTCGCCTTCCCATCAGGGTTGCCGGTGATCAATTGTTCTGGTCTCACTCCATGATTCCTGTTTCCCTTGTAGCCTGCTGTGTCGTGTCTGTATCTCCTGCTAACAGATAAGACATTTTCTTCTTTTTGTTTTTGTGCTTTATTTTTGCATTTTGTCCTGCACTTCTGTGGGGGCCTTCAGGGTCCGGGGGCTTTTGCCCTCTCAGTTTAGTTCAGCCACTGATGTTTGTACTTTTGCTTTTTCCAGTTTCTTCAGTGGCTGCTGTTTTGATTTTGTTACACCAGAGAACTAATTTAGGTGGTAGAGGTCGTGTGATCTCAGGTGTTTTTGAAATTAGTAGAGTTGGTGCTTTTCAGGGTTTTTTGGGATTGCAGTAAGTGCCCTTCCTATCCTTTTCTATTTAGGTAGTTTGGGCCCCAGCGTTTGCTCATGCTGTTTTCTGTCTGTGTCAGTATTTCTTCTTGTCTAACCGCCATTACATGTTTGGGGGCTTTCTATGTTCTTTGGGGATCTGCTCCGGGGCAGATAGCTTTCCTATTTCTATCTTTAGGTGTAGTTAGTTTTTCAGGCTGTGACGAGGCGTCTAGGACCAACGTAGGAACGCTCCACGGCTGCCTCTAGTTGTGGTGGTTAGTCAGGGTACTGCAATCTCATAGATTCCAACTGCTCTGGTGTATTGCCTTTTTTACCTGCACTCCTCAGCTACCGAAACATAACAGACACTGTGGATGAACGCAGCGTCCAACCCGCAGTGTTTACTGACCGTGTGCACATACCCCAATATATCTGCAAACAGGAAATCACTTTTTTCCTTCCCAGAAGCCCAAATTTCAATTACCTTTATTTCAAGTGACAAAAAAAGTATGTAATGAAAAAACGCATCAAAAAAGCAGGTGATGCAGATTTAACCTGCGTCAAATCTTGAACAAATGCTGAGCCATACCTGATCGTCTGCACATACCCTTAGGGTATGTTTCCACGATAAGGAAACACTCCGGATTTGCTGCGTGTTTGGCGCTGTGCGCTGGCGCAGCGCCAAACACGCAGCGTCTAGATGTTACAGCATAGTGGAGGGGATTTCAAGAAATCCCGTCTCCACTATGCGTAAAAATACGCAGGCGGAAGGCCTGCGTTTACGGACATGCGGCGCGTCTTTTCTGTGTCGCCGCAACGGAATTAACACAGGGCTATGCAGCCCTGCGTTCTTTCCGGATGTGTTCCGGAGGTGTCCGGAACACTTCCGGAAAGAGCGCGCCTCAAAAAGGGGGCGGGGCTTAGGACAGAGCGGAATTTCCGCTCCATCAAATGCGCTGTGGTTCCGGACCGTGGAACCACAGCCTTAGAATAATGACTATTATTGCAGGGTTTTTTTATCCACTTTGTGACCAAACCAAAATTTTCAAACCTAACATGTGAATTTATAATATACTGCTCAAAAAATAAAGTTAACACTTAAACAACAAAATATAACTCCAAGTAAATCAAACTTCTGTGAAAACAAAGTGTTCACTTAAGAAGCAACACTGATTGACAATCAATTTCACATGCTGTTGTGCAAATGGAATAGACAACAGATGGAAATTATTGGCAATTATCAAGACACCCTCAATAAAGGAGTGGTTCTGCAGGTGGGGACCACAGACCACATCTCAGTACCAATGCTTTCTGGCTGATGTTTTGGTCACTTTTGAATGTTGGTTGTGCTTTCACACTCGTGGTACCATGAGACGGACTCTACAATCCACACAAGTTGCTAAGGTCGTGCAGCTCATCCAGGATGGCACATCAATTCGAGCTGTGACAAGAAGGTTTGCTGTGTCTTTCAGCGTAGTGTCCAGAGGCTGGAGGCGCTACCAGGAGACAGGCCAGTACACCAGGAGATGTGGAGGGGGCCAAAGAAGGGCAACAACCCAGCAGCAGGAACGCTACCTCCGCCTTTGTGCAAGGAGGAACAGGAGGAGCACTGCCAGAGCCATGCAAAATGACTTCTAGCATGCCACAAATGTGCATGTGTCTGCACAAACTGTTAGAACTGACTTAATGAGGATGGTCTGAGTGCCCGACATCCACAGAAGGTGTTGTGCTCACAGCCCAGCACCGTGCAGGACCCTTGGCATTTGCACAGAACACCAGGATTGGCAAATTCGCCACTGGCGCCCTGTGCTCTTCACAGATGAAAGCAGCTTCACACTGAGCACATGTGACAGAGTCTGGAGACGCCGTGGAGAGCGATCTGCCGCCTGCAACATCCTTCAGCATGATCGGTTTGGCAGTGAGTCAGTAATGGTGTGGGGTAGCATTTCTTTGGAGGGCCGCACAGCCCTCCACGTGCTCGCCAGAGGTAGCCCGACTGCCATTACTTACCGAGATGAGACCCTCAGACCCCTTGTGAGACCATATGCTGGTGCGGTTGGCCCTGGGTTCCTCCTAATGCAGGACAATGCCAGACCTCATGTTGCTGGAGTGTGTCAGCAGTTCCTGCAAGATGAAGGCATTGAAGCTATGGACTGGCCCGCCTGTTCCCCAGACTTGAATCCAATTGAGCACATCTGGGGCATCATGTCTCGCTCCATCCACCAACGTCACGTTGCACCACAGACTGTCCAGGAGTTGATGGATGCTTTAGTCCAGGTCTGGGAGGAGATTCCTCAGGAGACCATCCGCCGCCTCATCAGGAGCATGCCCAGGCGTTGGTAGGGAGGTCATACAGGCACGTGGAGGCCACACACACTACTGAGCATCATTTTGACTTGTTTTAAGGACATTACATTCCACTTTAATTTTGTGAGTGACTCCAAATCCAGGCCTCCATTGGTTTATAAATTTGGTTTCCATTGATGATTTTTGTGTGATTTTGTTGTCAGCACATTAAACTTTGTACACAACAAAGTATTTAATGAGAATATTTCATTCATTCAGATCTAGGATGTGTTATTTGAGCGTTCCCTTTATTTTTTTTGAGCAGTGTATGTGGCAAAATCTCTGAAACGTTTCCACACATTTCAGTGATTTTAAGATTGTTTTTCATGAATCATTGTGTTTTGTTAGTGGTAAATTTAGGTTTATATGTTTTGCTTTTATTTATAAAAAATAGACGTTTTGACAAAAATTAAAAAAAAAAAAATAATTTTCATATTTTGAATATCTATACCTTTTAATCAAGGTAGTCATACAACAACAATAGTGAAAAAAAAAACAAATATTTACGTGAGGCATCCTTCCCACGCCCATATAAAACAAATGCGTGAAAACCTGCCACGTTTAGCCTATGTGTGAACACGGCCTAATGGCCTTTACAAAAATAACCTACAGCTTGTCTCACTCAAAAAGCGAGACCTCATATAGTGAACCTTATGTAAAAACGAAAAAGTTCTGGCTGCTCCAACTATGAAGGAACAAACAATAAATCCATAGGTCCCAACCATCCCGACTACAGCAGAACAGTCCCAGATTTGGGTCTATGTCCTGTCATCCCAGGCAGTCTGCTGAATGTCCCTGACCGCCATCATGCCCCCTTCTATCTCCTCCGGTCAGGGTAGGAGATAATGGTAAATGGGTCTGGCTATGGGTGCAGTTAAGGACATGTCATGAATTTTGCCGTGGTGGCTATACATAGTTTGTCCCTCCTTCTCTGTGGATTTGTATTGTATTTGCAGTGTAGTGAATTGTATTATTCAATATCTCCTTAATCTATAATCCTTTTTAACTTTTTTTGTGTTCCCAACTGAAATGAGAAAGATTCTTGATGTCTGTGTTACGCACAGGTGACGCACGTGGTTTGTGGGGCCACTGTGCCGGGCTTATCTAGGAGGGGTGTAGCGGTATACCAGGTGTTCACTGGAGCTCCTGATGGTGGAGTCAGGGTTGGTTACAGGTAGTCACCAGGTACCACTCCTAGGCAGTCCACGGTACTGCAGCTGGTGACCCCAGGGGTCAGGTACGTAGACACGGATAGGACTAGAGCTTCGTTCAGACTACTAAATTTTGGATCTTCTACAGAACGGTTACCGACACAGACTAATTCCGAGACTAATTGTAGCAGTCCGGGTATATGGGGGACTCCGATATCACACATTCAGACACACAGGTCTCGGATACTGATTCAGGGACTGACGGCTCGCAGGACGGGGACAAGGTTCCAGCACTGGCTGCACTAGGACCAAAGAAACAAGGGTCAGAAACTGGCCTCACCAGGATCAGGGACTACGGGTTCAGGAAATTGGCCACATCAGTACCAGGGGACCTCACAGTTTCACTGAGAGACCCCCTCACTTACTAATAATTCACTGTAGTGCTTGACACCACTCTATTGGGAAAGGTGCCTTTTAAACAAGATGCCTCTCAGCTATTGGTTGGGATCCATCTTGCAGGTGTACTTTTAAATTAAATTTCTCCCAGCTGTTGGCTGGGGGATTTTACTATGTGTGAAAGCTGATCCCTTAAGAACACGGGAGCGCACACTGGGAGGTGAGGTGCGCACACACAGGACAGGAAACAGGGGACACACTGGGGACCACGTCATGTTCCTGGGGCAGTGAATATGCCGCCGATCCTACATGGAGGGAGAGGAAAAAGGTGTCGCTGCATAGAGGGAGAGGGAAGACCATGAAGAGGCATCTGTAATGGTGTTACAGTCTCAACTTTACATTTTAGGTTATTGCTTTCAACTAGCAGCACCAACCCAGTAATTTGTTTTGTTTTTTTTTCCATAGTATTTTGTATGATTTTACATAATCTCACCTTCTTTCCATTCAGGTTCCTGATAAACTTTATTTTTTACATTGACATCTACTACAAAATCTGCCTTGACCCTTCAAGGATGGATATGGACAGAGACAAGATGTCGGAGAGGATATTACCGCTCACCCTAGAGATCCTCTTCTGGCTTACTGGAGAGGTGAGAGATTCTGATGACATCACATTACACTGTAATGCAGGGGTCTGGATGCAACGATCAGAGATCACGAGGTGGAAACAGCCGGGGGTTGATATAATGCTATTTATATATAACAGTAACTTTTATACAATTAGTGTTAGTAGCTATGTAATTTTACAGTAGAGGGAATAACAACAGGATTAGAATAACCAAGAGGGTAAACTGATTAAATTTGCTGATGACACAAAGCTAGGAGGGTAGCTAATATTAGGAAAAAAGAGAGAGAGAGGATTCAAAAAGATATAAATAGTCTGCAGCAGTGGGTAGCAACTAACAGAATGGTTTCTAACAGGGAAAAATGCAAAGTGCTACATCTGGGCAATATACCGTATATACTCGAGTATAAGCCGACCCGAGTATAAGCCAACCCCCCTAATTTTGCCACAAAAAACTGGGAAAACTTATCGACTCAAGTATAAGCCTAGGGTGGAAAATGAGGTTATGCCCCATGTATTATGCCCCACAAGATGCTCCATGTATTGTGCCCCATATGCTGCCCCATGTTTTATGCCCCACAAGATGCTCCATGTATTGTGCCTCATATGCTGTCCCATGTATTATGGCCCACAAGATGCCCCATATGCTGCCCATGTATTGTGCCCCATAGATGCTCCATAGATTGTACCCCCATAGATGCTCCATAGATTGTGCCACCATCGATGCTCCATAGATTGTGCCCCATGTATTATGCCCCCATAGATGCCCCCATAGATGCTCCATAGTTTATGCCCCCATAGATGCCCCATGTATTATGCCCTCATAGATTGTGCCCCCATGTATTATGCCCCTATAGATGCTCCATATATTGTGCCAACATAGATTATGCCCCCATAGATGCTGCATTGAATAGGCCCCTTATGCTGCCGCAGCTGCTGCAACAACAAAAAAAAGACATACTCACCTCTCGTCGCTGGGGGCCAGGTGCCGGTGTCCTGAGCAGGCGGGTACACCGGCGCGCTATGGGGGACAGGTGCCGGTGTCACCGCTCGCTCAGGGCCCCGGCACCTGCGATATTTACCTGTCACCCGTTCCGCCGCTGTCTTCCGGGTCCTCCAGCATTGAATGATCAGGCAGAGGGCGCGGCGCGCAGTAACCATGTCATCGCGCCCTCTGCGTGAACATCGCAGCAAGAGGACGAGAGGACTCAACGGCGAGCAGCGATGGCGCGGGACAGGTAAATATCGCTTATACTCACCCTTCCGCCGGCGCGTCTCTGCCCTGCTCTTCTCCCGCGGTCTCCGGCGCCAGTGTTCAGCGGTCAGGTGGTACCGCTCATTAAAGTCATGAATATGTGCATATTCATGACTTTAATGAGCGGTACCACCTGACCGCTGAACACAGGCGCCGGAGACCGTGAGAGAAAAGCAGGGGATGCAGAGACCGCGCCGGCGGAGGGGTGAGTATATAGAAGAGCTGCGCTCCGCCTCCCCATGTATATGACTCGAGTATAAGCCAAGAGGGGGACTTTCAGCCCTAAAAAAAACGGCTGAAAATCTCGGCTTATACTCGAGTATATGCGGTAAATGAAAAAAGCATATACAGAAAGGGAGGAATAGGGCTAAGCAACAGCACATGTGAAAAAGACTTGGGTATACTAATAGAACACAGACTGAACATGAGTCAACAGTGTGATCAGCAAAAAAGGCAAATACAATTTTAGTATGTATTAACTGAAGCATACAGTCTAGATCACGTGAAGTCATTATTGCCCTCTACTCCTCTTTGGTCAGACCTCATCTGGAATACTGTGTCCAGTTTTGGGCACTACATTTTAAAAAAGACATCAACAAACTGGAGCAAGTTCAGAAAAGAGCGACCAGAATGTTGACCGGTCTGCAAACCATTTCCTATGCACGATTTGGAAATGTTTAGCTTGCAGAAGAGGAGATTGAGAGGAGATTTAATAGCTGTCTACAAATATCTCAAGGGCTGTCACATTGTAGAATGATCATCTTTATTCTCATTTGCACAAGGAAAGACTAGAAACAATGGGATGAAACTGAATGGGAGGAGACAGATTAGATATTAGAAAAAACTTTTTGACAGTTAGGGTGATCAATGAGTGGAACAGGCTGCCACGAGAGGTGGTGAGTTCTCCTTCAATGGAAGTCTTCAAACAGAGGCTGGACAGACATCTGTCTGGGATGATTTAGTGAATCCTGCTTTGAGCAGGAGGTTGGACCAGATGGCCCAGGAGGTCCCTTCCAACTACTATTCTATGATAAGAAAGTCTTTCACTAGTTAAAGTTAGTGTCCTTTTCACAAAGGTGTTGCACCCAGTCTTGGGAGTCACCTCGTGAGTTCTTACTCAAAGCTCTGGCCCTAGCGGGGGTCACCGGGTTTTCCCACTAGGCTGCAAGTCTCTTACTGATGCAGTCTAGGAGTGGCATAGCAGTATACCAGGTGTTCACTGGAGCTCCTGATGGTGGAGTAAAGCTTACCTACAGGTAGCCACCAGGTAACACTTCTACGCAGTCCATTGAGCCTCCCATGCAACCGGCCCTTCCCAACCTGTACTCCTAATACCAGTACCATTGATTAGAACTGGAAGTGACAGCCCTGCTTACTTGCACCGTTCCTCATCAATCGTAGGTGTGCTTCTCCTGTCGCAGTCTCTGCACTGGTCTTTTCAGCTTGACCACTGTCGGAAGTCTCTCAGGCTCAAGGCAGAGAGGACTGTGCTTCAGCTCTTGACAGGCATAGTGGGCCTCGGAGACTTGAGCAGCACAGGACGCAGCTTCTGGATCTGATCAGTGTAAGCCGTTCTTGGGGATATCTTCTGGGGAATCCAGTCCTTGCCAAGCGATGAACAACACTTGGGTGGCGTAGACTACCCTCTGAGGCCTGCAACGTTGGTTTCAGCGGTGTCTCTGGAGCATGTCTGCCCCGCTCCCTTCCCTGGCACAAAATCTCCTCATGTATGGTTGCGCAGAGCTTTTATAGCAGGGAAGATTTTCCTGTGGGTCACCTGCTCCAGTCCAGCACAAGAGGTCACTCGCCTTGCAAACCTTCTAGCATATTTTGGTTCCACTTGAATTCAGCTGGCCAGCAGATGGCAGCCACTCCTCATGAATGGCACCTCCTTCAAAAGTCCTCCAGATATGTCATGGCTTCTTGTTACATTCCTCCCCTCTTTTTTTTCTTGCCAGTCCTCGGGCGAGTGTAATTCTTTCGAGTTCAGAGTTTCCCCATAGGTAGACGGAGTTCAGCCAACAGTTGAACGCACTCCTTGGCCTTCTGATGTATATGGGAACAGACATGGGGAATTCCGGCATTGGCCAGCTCTTCCTGTAGAGGCGCGTCTGGAGTACTTGGTGACTCAGCCACTGGAGGTGGTAAATTGACTCCAAGTTAGTTTTCTCTCCCACTCGAGAGCGGCAACGGCATTCCAGGTGAACTCATAGGCCCTGCAAGTCATTCTTCCTCTTCCTCTAAGACTCTGCTATGCATGATCTCCATCACTTCTGTTGCGAGTCCTGTCTCATTACAGTCTTCTGCTTCCGAAGAGGGTCACAGCATATTCCTGTATAGGAAGATGGACCGGGCCGGTGATGCATCTCTCTTGCCGGTCCCGGAACCATTGGGGCTGTCACCACTGTTGCCAGGGGAAAGCTTTCTGAACTGGACGGACCTTTGCACTTGGCTGAAGGGGGCGTGACAGGCATAAAAAGGGCAGTGCGCGGGAATTGGGGAGACTCGGCGGGAAGACAGAGTACGCAGCAGGAGATGGTTGATTCTCTCTCCGTGGGGCGACACGGCAGCACAAGTCCGCACTGCAGCTCAACGCCTCGTACGTCTACTGACCGTGAGAAAAGTGACTGTGTGTGTCAACTTGCACTTGTGACTGAACCTTCCGCGTGTGTCGGTTCGTTGACTGATGCTGGCGCACGGCCCCATCCTCAACAGGCCAATCATACAGGGCCGACTAGCTCGATTCCCACCTCCGTCACTGAACTGTGCCACACTCCAGCGGTGCCAGAAACTGCTTCACACTAGGCAAGTCACTCTGTTCCCGCAGGACCCCGCTTAGGAGAGCCAGGATATGCAGCTCCAGTCAGGAGACAGTGCATCAACTTTCTTCAGGATCAGGCCAGAGACGTCACATGCCACCTGCGGCGCCATCGTGGGATAACAAACTTCCACAGCCCGGAAACCATCAGACTGATAAGTTTACTTGTTTCATAGTCATTTATTTGTTCCTCTGTTACCATACCTAATTTAACGCCTTCATAATCAATGCGTGGAGTATCCCCTGTAATAAACCCTTTAACTCTTGCTCTGCCTCCTGCTCATCATTGCATCCCACGTTCCTTTCATTACTACACCTGTGCAACGTCCGAGGAGTAATGACCACATCTCCCTCAGGAAAAACCTTGTAGACTGAGTTATTCGGGTGAATCTTCTTCACCACTTGGTAAGGTACTGCCTCCCAACGATGATCCAACTTGTTCCCGAGTCGAATGACCTGCACCAATACACAGTCCCCTGGCTGAAGTTGTCCTCCTGACACTGGAGATTGATTTGAATATTCCACTTCCCAAAACTTCTGCTCAACCAGGTTCTGGATTTGTAGTTTCCTTAGATACATCACTCGTCCCTGGAAGCAGGACCCTTGGTCGGAATGAATTTGCTTCGGGCAACAGACAGACATTGTATGAAGTTCCGATCATCAGATAGTCGATCATCAGGACCTCTAAAGGCACAGTGGTTCGAGTAGCCTGAATAGGAGCCCTCTGTTCCGGGGTTTGTTCAGCTTACATCCGTGACATATTTGTCAAACTCCTTCGACCTTCTACCACAGTTGAGTGTTATGTTACGGTAGCTGAGGAGTGCAGGTAAAAAAGGAAATACACCAGAGCAGTTGGAATCTATGAGATTGCAGTACCCTGACTAACCACCGCAACTAGAGGCAGCCGTGGAGCGTTCCTACGTTGGTCCTAGACGCCTCGTCACAGCCTGAGAAACTAACTACACCTAAAGATAGAAATAGGAAAGCTATCTGCCCCGGAGCAGAACCCCAAAGATAATAGAAAGCCCCAAACATGTAATGGCGGTTAGACAAGAGGAAATACTGACACAGAAAGAAAATAGTTTGGGCCCCAGCGTTTGCTCATACTATCTAAATAGAAAAGGACAGGAAGGGTATTTACTGCAATCCCAGAAAACCCTGAAAAAACACCAACTCTACTAATTTCAAAAACACCTGAGATCACACGACCTCTACCACCTAAATTAGTTCTCTGGTGTAAAAAAATCAAAACAGCAGCCACTGAAAAAAAACTGGAAAAAGCAAAAGTACAAAACACAGTGGCTGGACTAAACTGAGAGGGCAAAAGCCCCCGGAGGGGACCCTGAAGGCCCCCACAGAAGTGCAGGACAAAATGCAAAAATATAGCAAAAACACAAAATAAGAAATTGTCTTATCTGATAGAAGGAGATGCAGACACGACACAGCAGGCTACAAGGGAAACTGGAAAGAAGGATTCAGACCAGAACAATTGATCACCGGCAACCCTGATGGGAAAATGACTCCCTTAT
>JARQOD010004655.1:0-53292 GCA_033576555.1 Oophaga sylvatica
GGCATGGTATTTAAGGCTGTTAGGGAGCCAATATCCATGGACCTTGCCAGCAGCGTCGGACTGGAGTACCTTGGGCCCACCAGAGAAAAATTATTTTTGGGGCCCACCATCATACTTAAAAAACAATCATACCCAGTCTGATCAAATGACCAAATGCACTAGCAGGATGCAGCAGGCTCCCATGGATAAAGGCTGGAGAAGCAACAGGTGCTTACCACTGATAAAGGCAGCCACCCTATCACAAAAACAGTGATGATGAAGGTGTTAACTGCTTAGTGGGAAAAAAAAACACACAGATACAAGTTGCTTAAAACATGAATGTCATGCACAGTGTCTGGATAACAGCCTATTTTAAACGCATATGATGGAAGGCGGGCTGGTCAGCACTGAATGTGCACAACACAAAAAACCAAGCCATCAAAAAGAGCCCGGGTGCACCCTGCAAAAGATGATAAAAAGTGCAAAAAATGATGCATATGATAAATGCATCGGATGAGGTATTAGTTACTATTTTGGCCAAAGCAGATAAGCTCGCAACCCAACGTCAAGGGTCCTCATTTTATTGCGAGTAACTAACTAGACATAAATTAAAAAAAAAAAAAATCATTATTTAGCAAAAGCAAATCATGAAAAACAATCATACCCAGTCTGATCAAATGACCAAATGCACTAGCAGGATGCAGCAGGCTCCCATGGATAAAGGCTGGAGAAGCAACAGGTGCTTACCACTGATAAAGGCAGCCACCCTATCACAAAAACAGTGATGATGAAGGTGTTAACTGCTTAGTGGGAAAAAAAAAACACACAGATACAAGTTGCTTAAAACATGAATGTCATGCACAGTGTCTGGATAACAGCCTATTTTAAACCCTATGATGGAAGGCGGGCTGGTCAGCACTGAATGTGCACAACACAAAAAACCAAGCCATCAAAAAGAGCCCGGGTGCACCCTGCAAAAGATGATAAAAAGTGCAAAAAATGATGCATATGATAAATGCATCGGATGAGGTATTAGTTACTATTTTGGCCAAAGCAGATAAGCTCGCAACCCAACGTCAAGGGTCCTCATTTTATTGCGAGTAACTAACTAGACATAAATTCAAAAAAAAAAAAATCATTATTTAGCAAAAGCAAATCATGAAAAACAATCATACCCAGTCTGATCAAATGACCAAATGCACTAGCAGGATGCAGCAGGCTCCCATGGATAAAGGCTGGAGAAGCAACAGGTGCTTACCACTGATAAAGGCAGCCACCCTATCACAAAAACAGTGATGATGAAGGTGTTAACTGCTTAGTGGGAAAAAAAAACACACAGATACAAGTTGCTTAAAACATGAATGTGTCATGGGTGCATCGCCACGAGGATCGTCACGATTGCACATTCTGACTTCTCGCAGCTGAGTTGCTGTTACTTTGTGTTTGGTGGTGAGGGAGTTAATTTTACCTAGCTCTTTGCTAAGACTAGGTCCAGCCTCGCCCGGCTGCTTTTGATTATGTTCTAATTAGTTTCCTTTATATAGCTGCCAGTCTGCTGGTTAGATGCCGGTGAAAGCATTCATACAGACTGCAGTTAGGATCGGTTCTGAGAAGACTTAAGCTAAGAGTTCCTATGTTGTTTCTCCTCTCCTTGCTTATAGTTTATCTCCTAGACCTTTGGTGTTCCCTCTGTGTTTATATGTTGTATGAAAGACAGTATTTACTTTATCCCCTGTCTGTCTCATTTGTCTATACTGTTTGTTTACCTTTACCTGTCCATTCCCTATGGTGGTAATCAGGGTCCTTCTAAGGACTAGATTACAGTGGTCAGGGATTTATAGGAGACAGGGTTTACGCTGGTGGCCTGGACCTCTGTACCATTAACAGTACCTCCAGGTAGAGGGACTAGTCAGGACCCCAGTTTAGGTCAGCATAGACCCCGTCCACCTCTAGCCAGAGACAGCGTGAAAAGGATTCAGTATTGACCCACAGGATATTATGTCAGGTAATACTATGCTATATATACATGTTAATGTTATCTATTTATATGTTATATAGAATGTTGTCCCACTTGCTAGATTACTGACATTATATATTTATACATCTGCTAGACAGCGTGACATTTTCACCGGCCATACAAGATTCTCCCAGCTACCATGATCCAGTGGCCCAGATTGCCCTGCATTGCAGAAGTTGTCCCTTGGAGCTTGGGACATTAAGTCCAAGGTTTGTTCCCCCCGGAGCAAACCAGGTCTGAACTAAGGTTGTTCTCCCAGACAGGTTCACTGGTGGGCGGGACAAATTTTTACCTTCCGGGAGGCATGTAAATTATACTTTCGGCTGCGGCCTCGGTCATCGGGAGTGAAGAGCAGAGGGTGGGAATTGTCATCTCGCTCTTACAAGGGGACCCTCAATCCTGGGCGTTCCCTCTTCCCCCGGTTCCCCGCCCTCCAGTCAGTAGATCGATTTTTTGCTGCCCTGGGTCTGGTGTATGATGACCCGGATCGGGTCTCCCTTGCTGAAACGAAGTTACGTAGGATACAGCAGGGAGATCGTCCGGCAGAGGAATTTTCTTCTGAGTTCCGTAGATGGGCCACAGATACTCAGTGGAACGACCAGCTCTTAGGAGCCAGTTTTGTCAAGGGTTGTCTGACAAATTAAAAGAGTTTTGGCTCAGTATGATTCTCCTCCGTCACTGGAGGCTGCTATGGCCCTTGCTATTCGCATTGATAGACGCTTCGGGGAAGGTGCGAGGTAACTCCGCCCCTGTTATGACTCCACCCACTACTAAAGTCCTTATTTGAGGTTCCCCTGGCTTGTTCTGAGAACCTATGCAGTTGGAGGGACATCATTTTGTAGGAGGGAATCAGCGGTGCGCCGCAAGACAAAAGGTGTTTCTTCTGTGGGAGAGAGGACATTTTGTTGGGGGGTGTCCCTTCCGTGCCTCATTGAGCAAAAAGTCACCGAAAAACTGTTAATCCAGGTTGTGTAGTGGACGACAACCTGGATAGGTATTTCGTCCCAGGTCCGTCTCAATTTCTCGTGCCTGCGGAGTGATGGTTGGTGCGAGAGTTGAGAGGATTTCTGTTCTTCTTGATAGTGGGTCTGGGGCTAATTGGTGGACGCTCGTTTGCCCAGGTGCAAGGTATGCAACTGAGTGTATTGGCCAACCGATCCCTATACTTTCTATTGACGCCAGACCTCTCGGTCAAGGTAGCTTTTGTACAAGCTGTTCATACATAGACCTTCGATAGGGCAATACACAAAGAACAGTTGTCTTGTATGTGTTGGAGGGTCTTCCTACTCCTATTGTGTTGGACTTCCCTGGTTGGCTAAACATAACCCAGTGATTTGATTGGCAATCCAGAAAGATAAGCCAGTGGGGTGAATTTTGCAAGAATAACTGCATGAAACGGTCATCGGTGCGGTCGTGCCTAGGACTTTGCCTCCTTTCTGGAGACTTTGGGAGATGTACTCAGAGGAGGGTGTCAAAAGTTACTCCTCATCACACGTATGACTGCTCAATAAAATTGCTTCCTGATGCCTTATCTCGTAGTTTCCCAGGGGCTGGAAAGACGGATGACCCGTTCCTATCCTTCAGGAAGGAGTGCTGAATGGTCTGAGTGCTATGGGAACTGTTTCAAGCGGAGGTCTGATAGGAGGAGAGTGTCTGGTCCGGACCTAGGTGTGAACGATCTGTGTGGTTGTCTACCAGAATATAAAACGCAAAGTTCCCTCCTGGAAACTGGTCCCAGGTTCATCGGTCCATACAGATCATTCTATAATTAATCCGTGGCATTTCGTCTGGACCTCCCTCCTACGTTAAAATCCATAATGTATTCCATAAATCGTTGCTTAAGAAGTACGTGGCGCCAGTTATACCGTCACTTCTACCTCCTCCTCCAGTGGTGGTCAATGGTAACTTAGAATTCAAGTGTTGAAGATCATTGACTCACGTCTGAATCGCCGGTCCCTTCAGTATTTGGTTCATTGGAAGGGATATGGTCCTGAGGAAGGACGTGGGTCCCTGCGTCGGAGGTTAACGCAGATCGATGTTCGGACCTTCCACATAACTTACCCGGCAGACCTGGCCTGAGGTCCGGAGGCCCCTCGTAGAAGGGGGGGTACTGTCATGGGTGCATCGCCACGAGGATCGTCGCGATTGCACATTCTGACTTCTCGCAGCTGAGTTGCTGTTACTTTGTGTTTGGTGGTGAGGGAGTTAATTTTACCTAGCTCTTTGCTAAGACTAGGTCCAGCCTCGCCCGGCTGCTTTTGATTATGTTCTAATGAGTTTCCTTTATATAGCTGCCAGTCTGCTGGTTAGATGCCGGTGAAAGCATTCATTCATACAGACTGCAGTTAGGATCGGTTCTGAGAAGACTTAAGCTAAGAGTTCCTATGTTGTTTCTTCTCTCCTTGCTTATAGTTTATCTCCTAGACCTTTGGTGTTCCCTCTGTGTTTATATGTTGTATGAAAGACAGTATTTACTTTATCCCCTGTCTGTCTCATTTGTCTATACTGTTTGTTTACCTTTACCTGTCCATTCCCTATGGTGGTAATCAGGGTCCTTCTAAGGACTAGATTACAGTGGTCAGGGATTTATAGGAGACAGGGTTTACGCTGGTGGCCTGGACCTCTGTACCATTAACAGTACCTCCAGGTAGAGGGACTAGTCAGGACCCCAGTTTAGGGTCAGCATAGACCCCGGTCCACCTCTAGCCAGAGACAGCGTGAAAAGGATTCAGTATTGACCCACAGGATATTATGTCAGGTAATACTATGCTATATATACATGTTAATGTTATCTATTTATATGTTATATAGAATGTTGTCCCACTTGCTAGATTACTGACATTATATATTTATACATCTGCTAGACAGCGTGACAGAATGTCATGCACAGTGTCTGGATAACAGCCTATTTTAAACGCCTATGATGGAAGGCGGGCTGGTCAGCACTGATTGTGCACAACACAAAAAACCAAGCTATCAAAAAGAGCCCGGGTGCACCCTGCAAAAGATGATAAAAAGTGCAAAAAATGATGCATATGATAAATGCATCGGATGAGGTATTAGTTACTATTTTGGCCAAAGCAGATAAGCTCGCAACCCAACGTCAAGGGTCCTCATTTTATTGCGAGTAACTAACTAGACATAAATTAAAAAAAAAAAAATCATTATTTAGCAAAAGCAAATCATGAAAAACAATCATACCCAGTCTGATCAAATGACCAAATGCACTAGCAGGATGCAGCAGGCTCCCATGGATAAAGGCTGGAAAAGTAACAGGTGCTTACCACTGATAAAGGCAGCCACCCTATCACAAAAACAGTGATGATGAAGGTGTTAACTGCTTAGTGGGAAAAAAAACACACAGATACAAGTTGCTTAAAACATGAATGTCATGCACAGTGTCTGGATAACAGCCTATTTTAAACGCCTATGATGGAAGGCGGGCTGGTCAGCACTGAATGTGCACAACACAAAAAACCAAGCCATCAAAAAGAGCCCGGGTGCACCCTGCAAAAGATGATAAAAAGTGCAAAAAATGATGCATATGATAAATGCATCGGATGAGGTATTAGTTACTATTTTGGCCAAAGCAGATAAGCTCGCAACCCAACGTCAAGGGTCCTCATTTTATTGCGAGTAACTAACTAGACATAAATTCCAAAAAAAAAAAATCATTATTTAGCAAAAGCAAATCATGAAAAACAATCATACCCAGTCTGATCAAATGACCAAATGCACTAGCAGGATGCAGCAGGCTCCCATGGATAAAGGCTGGAGAAGCAACAGGTGCTTACCACTGATAAAGGCAGCCACCCTATCACAAAAACAGTGATGATGAAGGTGTTAACTGCTTAGTGGGAAAAAAAAAACACACAGATACAAGTTGCTTAAAACATGAATGTCATGCACAGTGTCTGGATAACAGCCTATTTTAAACGCCTATGATGGAAGGCGGGCTGGTCAGCACTCAATGTGCACAACACAAAAAACCAAGCCATCAAAAAGAGCCCGGGTGCACCCTGCAAAAGATGATAAAAAGTGCAAAAAATGATGCATATGATAAATGCATCGGATGAGGTATTAGTTACTATTTTGGCCAAAGCAGATAAGCTCGCAACCCAACGTCAAGGGTCCTCATTTTATTGCGAGTAACTAACTAGACATAAATTTTAAAAAAAAAATCATTATTTAGCAAAAGCAAATCATGAAAAACAATCATACCCAGTCTGATCAAATGACCAAATGCACTAGCAGGATGCAGCAGGCTCCCATGGATAAAGGCTGGAGAAGCAACAGGTGCTTACCACTGATAAAGGCAGCCACCCTATCACAAAAACAGTGATGATGAAGGTGTTAACTGCTTAGTGGGAAAAAAAAACACACAGATACAAGTTGATTAAAACATGAATGTCATGCACAGTGTCTGGATAACAGCCTATTTTAAACGCCTATGATGGAAGGCGGGCTGGTCAGCACTGAATGTGCACAACACAAAAAACCAAGCCATCAAAAATAGCCCGGGTGCACCCTGCAAAAGATGAAAAAAGTGCAAAAAATGATGCATATGATAAATGCATCGGATGAGGTATTAGTTACTATTTTGGCCAAAGCAGATAAGCTCGCAACCCAACGTCAAGGGTCCTCATTTTATTGCGAGTAACTAACTAGACATAAATTCAAAAAAAAAAATCATTATTTTGTTTTTCATGATTTGCTTTTGCTAAATAATGATTTTTTTTTTTTTGAATTTATGTCTAGTTAGTTACTCGCAATAAAATGAGGACCCTTGACGTTGGGTTGCGAGCTTATCTGCTTTGGCCAAAATAGTAACTAATACCTCATCCGATGCATTTATCATATGCATCATTTTTTGCACTTTTTATCATCTTTTGCAGGGTGCACCCGGGCTCTTTTTGATGGCTTGGTTTTTTGTGTTGTGCACATTCAGTGCTGACCAGCCCGCCTTCCATCATAGGCGTTTAAAATAGGCTGTTATCCAGACACTGTGCATGACATTCATGTTTTAAGCAACTTGTACCTGTGTGTTTTTTTCCCACTAAGCAGTTAACACCTTCATCATCACTGTTTTTGTGATAGGGTGGCTGCCTTTATCAGTGGTAAGTACCTGTTGCTTCTCCAGCCTTTATCCATGGGAGCCTGCTGCATCCTGCTAGTGCATTTGGTCATTTGATCAGACTGGGTATGATTGTTTTTCATGATTTGCTTTTGCTAAATAATGATTTTTTTTTTTTTAATTTATGTCTAGTTAGTTACTCGCAATAAAATGAGGACCCTTGACGTTGGGTTGCGAGCTTATCTGCTTTGGCCAAAATAGTAACTAATACCTCATCCGATGCATTTATCATATGCATCATTTTTTGCACTTTTTTCATCTTTTGCAGGGTGCACCCGGGCTCTTTTTGATGGCTTGGTTTTTTGTGTTGTGCACATTCAGTGCTGACCAGCCCGCCTTACATCATAGGCGTTTAAAATAGGCTGTTATCCAGACACTGTGCATGACATTCATGTTTTAAGCAACTTGTATCTGTGTGTTTTTTTTTCCCACTAAGCAGTTAACACCTTCATCATCACTGTTTTTGTGATAGGGTGGCTGCCTTTATCAATGGTAAGCACCTGTTGCTTCTCCAGCCTTTATCCATGGGAGCCTGCTGCATCCTGCTAGTGCATTTGGTCATTTGATCAGACTGGGTATGATTGTTTTTCATGATTTGCTTTTGCTAAATAATGATTTTTTTTTTTTAATTTATGTCTAGTTAGTTACTCGCAATAAAATGAGGACCCTTGACGTTGGGTTGCGAGCTTATCTGCTTTGGCCAAAATAGTAACTAATACCTCATCCGATGCATTTATCATATGCATCATTTTTTGCACTTTTTATCATCTTTTGCAGGGTGCACCCGGGCTCTTTTTGATGGCTTGGTTTTTTGTGTTGTGCACATTCAGTGCTGACCAGCCCGCCTTCCATCATAGGCGTTTAAAATAGGCTGTTATCCAGACACTGTGCATGACATTCATGTTTTAAGCAACTTGTATCTGTGTGTTTTTTTTTCCCACTAAGCAGTTAACACCTTCATCATCACTGTTTTTGTGATAGGGTGGCTGCCTTTATCAATGGTAAGCACCTGTTGCTTCTCCAGCCTTTATCCATGGGAGCCTGCTGCATCCTGCTAGTGCATTTGGTCATTTGATCAGACTGGGTATGATTGTTTTTCATGATTTGCTTTTGCTAAATAATGATTTTTTTTTTTAATTTATGTCTAGTTAGTTACTCGCAATAAAATGAGGACCCTTGACGTTGGGTTGCGAGCTTATCTGCTTTGGCCAAAATAGTAACTAATACCTCATCCGATGCATTTATCATATGCATCATTTTTTGCACTTTTTATCATCTTTTGCAGGGTGCACCCGGCTCTTTTTGATGGCTTGGTTTTTTGTGTTGTGCACATTCAGTGCTGACCAGCCCGCCTTCCATCATAGGCGTTTAAAATAGGCTGTTATCCAGACACTGTGCATGACATTCATGTTTTAAGCAACTTGTATCTGTGTGTTTTTTTTTCCCACTAAGCAGTTAACACCTTCATCATCACTGTTTTTGTGATAGGGTGGCAGCCTTTATCAGTGGTAAGCACCTGTTGCTTCTCCAGCCTTTATCCATGGGAGCCTGCTGCATCCTGCTAGTGCATTTGGTCATTTGATCAGACTGGGTATGATTGTTTTTCATGATTTGCTTTTGCTAAATAATGATTTTTTTTTTTGAATTTATGTCTAGTTAGTTACTCGCAATAAAATGAGGACCCTTGACGTTGGGTTGGAGCTTATCTGCTTTGGCCAAAATAGTAACTAATACCTCATCCGATGCATTTATCATATGCATCATTTTTTGCACTTTTTATCATCTTTTGCAGGGTGCACCCGGGCTCTTTTTGATGGCTTGGTTTTTTGTGTTGTGCACATTCAGTGCTGACCAGCCCGCCTTCCATCATAGGGTTTAAAATAGGCTGTTATCCAGACACTGTGCATGACATTCATGTTTTAAGCAACTTGTATCTGTGTGTTTTTTTTCCCACTAAGCAGTTAACACCTTCATCATCACTGTTTTTGTGATAGGGTGGTGCCTTTATCAGTGGTAAGCACCTGTTGCTTCTCCAGCCTTTATCCATGGGAGCCTGCTGCATCCTGCTAGTGCATTTGGTCATTTGATCAGACTGGGTATGATTGTTTTTCATGATTTGCTTTTGCTAAATAATGATTTTTCTTTTTTTTTTTTTGAATTTATGTCTAGTTAGTTACTCGCAATAAAATGAGGACCCTTGACGTTGGGTTGGAGCTTATCTGCTTTGGCCAAAATAGTAACTAATACCTCATCCGATGCATTTATCATATGCATAATTTTTTGCACTTTTTATCATCCTTTTGCAGGGTGCACCCGGGCTCTTTTTGATGGCTTGGTTTTTTGTGTTGTGCACATTCAGTGCTGACCAGCCCGCCTTCCATCATAGGCGTTTAAAATAGGCTGTTATCCAGACACTGTGCATGACATTCATGTTTTAAGCAACTTGTATCTGTGTGTTTTTTTTCCCACTAAGCAGTTAACACCTTCATCATCACTGTTTTTGTGATAGGGTGGTGCCTTTATCAGTGGTAAGCACCTGTTGCTTCTCCAGCCTTTATCCATGGGAGCCTGCTGCATCCTGCTAGTGCATTTGGTCATTTGAACAGACTGGGTATGATTGTTTTTCATGATTTGCTTTTGCTAAATAATGATTTTTTTTTTTTTTTTGAATTTATGTCTAGTTAGTTACTCGCAATAAAATGAGGACCCTTGACGTTGGGTTGTGAGCTTATCTGCTTTGGCCAAAATAGTAACTAATACCTCATCCGATGCATTTATCATATGCATCATTTTTTGCACTTTTTATCATCTTTTGCAGGGTGCACCCGGCTCTTTTTGATGGCTTGGTTTTTTGTGTTGTGCACATTCAGTGCTGACCAGCCCACCTTTCCATCATAGGCGTTTAAAATAGGCTGTTATCCAGACACTGTGCATGACATTCATGTTTTAAGCAACTTGTATCTGTGTGTTTTTTTTTCCCACTAAGCAGTTAACACCTTCATCATCACTGTTTTTGTGATAGGGTGGCTGCCTTTATCAGTGGTAAGCACCTGTTGCTTCTCCAGCCTTTATCCATGGGAGCCTGCTGCATCCTGCTAGTGCATTTGGTCATTTGATCAGACTGGGTATGATTGTTTTTCATGATTTGCTTTTGCTAATAATGATTTTTTTTTTTTTAATTTATGTCTAGTTAGTTACTCGCAATAAAATGAGGACCCTTGACGTTGGGTTGCGAGCTTATCTGCTTTGGCCAAAATAGTAACTAATACCTCATCCGATGCATTTATCATATGCATCATTTTTTGCACTTTTTATCATCTTTTGCAGGGTGCACCCGGGCTCTTTTTGATGGCTTGGTTTTTTGTGTTGTGCACATTCAGTGCTGACCAGCCCGCCTTCCATCATAGGCGTTTAAAATAGGCTGTTATCCAGACACTGTGCATGACATTCATGTTTTAAGCAACTTGTATCTGTGTTTTTTTTTTCCCACTAAGCAGTTAACACCTTCATCATCACTGTTTTTGTGATAGGGTGGCTGCCTTTATCAGTGGTAAGCACCTGTTGCTTCTCCAGCCTTTATCCATGGGAGCCTGCTGCATCCTGCTAGTGCATTTGGTCATTTGATCAGACTGGGTATGATTGTTTTTCATGATTTGCTTTTGCTAAATAATGATTTTTTTTTCCCACCATCATACTTCCCAACCTTTGAAGAAGGGAAAGAGGGACAAAGGCTGTGGCACGCTGTGCCTGCTGCAGCAAATTTTAGGCCATGCCACGTTGCACCACAGACTGTCCAGGAGTTGGTGGATACTTTAGTCCAGGTGTGGGAGGAGATCCCTCAGGAGACCATCCGTCGTGCTCATCAGGAGCATGCCCAGAAGTTGTAGGGAGGTCATACAGCATACATCCCAAATTTTGAAGACAGGAAAGAGGGCCAAAGTGCGGCACGCTGTGCCTGCTGCAGCAAATTTTAGGCCATGCCACGTTCACACAGACGCCAGAGTTGTGGATGCTTTAGTCCAGGTGTGGAGAGATCCTCAGGAGACCATCCGTCGTGCCATCAGGAGCAGCCAGAAGTTGTAGGAGGTCATACAGCATACATCCCAAATTTTGAAGACAGGAAAGAGGGCCAAAGGCTGCGGCACGCTGTGCCTGCGCAGCAAATTTTAGGCCATGCCACGTTGCACCACAGACTGTCCAGGAGTTGGATGGATGCTTTAGTCCAGGTGTGGGAGGAGATCCCTCAGGAGACCATCCGTCGTGCTCATCAGGAGCATGCCCAGAAGTTGTAGGGAGGTCATACAGCATACATCCCAAATTTTGAAGACAGGAAAAGGGCCAAAGGCTGCGCGCTTGCGGCCGCTACAAATTTTAGGCCACGCCCCGACCACACCATTTCACAGCTAATCCACCCATATCCTCGCCCCAAGCGTACCATTTAGCACTGCTGATCACACTGACTGTAATTGAGGCACAGTGGCTGGTACGGATGAAAAGAAAGAAATGAGCAGCGAGAGAGAAAGAACAAGCAGAGAAAGAAAGAGAGGAAAGTGTCATGTGTGCATTGCCACGAAGATCGTCGCGGTTGCACATTTGACTTCTCACAGCTGAGCTGCTGTTCTTTGTGTTTGGCAGTAGGGATTTATTCTGTCTGTGCTCGGTGCTGGAGGTGCAGTTTCTCCCGCTGCAATTGATTATTTTTGATTGGTTTCCTTTAAATTCCTGGTTGTCTGCTTGGGAGTTGCAGTGAAACCTTCATGCAGACCACAGATAGGAATGAATCTGTATAGACTTTAGTTGTGAGCTCCTTAGTTGTTCTAAGCTCAACTTGGTTAGAGTTTATTTCCCAGACCATTTATGTTCCTTTGGTGTTTGAGTGTGTATGCAAGCGAGTGTTATCCTGTCTGTCTTATATGTCTAATCTGTGTATTTAGCTAAGATCAGCCCATATCCCTTTGGTGGTAGTCAGGATCCTTCTTAGGACTGATTACAGGGTTCAGGGTCTGATAGGAGACAGGGTTAGGTTGGTGACTTGGACCTCTGAACCATTATCAGTACCTCCAAGGTGAGGGATTAGTTAGGACCCCAGTTTAGGGTCAGGTTAGATCCCAGTCCACCTCTTTCCTGTTTCAGCTCATCAAGTCCTCAAGATTAACCCTGAGTTCAGCAGATATCGTGTCAGGTAAATCTATTCTATACTTACATGCTGATGTTGCTATACTAGTTGTTGTATAGAGTGTTGTTCCTGTATTAATAGTTTACTGACATTGTATACATATCATTAGACAGCGTGACATTTTCACTGGCCCTAAAAATTATCTCCAGTTACCATGGATCCAGTAGCCCAGCTGGCTCTGCAGTTGCAGGGATTATCCATGGAGCTGACGGACATTAAGTCCAAAGTTTTGTCTCCCCTGGAGCAAACCAGAGTTGAACCTAAGGTTGCTCTCCCGGACAGGTTCACTGGTGGGCGAGACAAATTTTTCACCTTCCGGGAGGCATGTAAATTGTATTTTCGGCTTCGGCCTCGATCATCAGGGAGTGAGGAGCAGAGATGGGAATTGTTATCTCACTTCTGCAAGGGGACCCTCAATCCTGGGCATTTTCCCTTCCTCCGGGATCCCCGGCTCTACTGTCTGTAGATCAATTTTTTACTGCCCTGGGATTGGTATATGATGACCCAGATCGGGTCTCTCTTGCTGAGACAAAATTACGTAAGATACAGCAGGGAGATCGTCCGGCAGAGGAATTTGCTTCTGAGTTTCGTAGATGGGCCACAGATACTCAGTGGAATGACCCAGCTCTTAGGAGCCAGTTTTGTCATGGGCTTTCTGATAAATTAAAAGACGTTTTGGCTCAGTATGAGTCTCCTCCTTCTCTGGAGGCTGCTATGGCCTTAGCTATCCGTACTGATAGACGGCTTCGGGAGAGGGGTGAGGTAACCCCACTCCCTGTTGTTTCTCCACCTACCACTAAAGTCCCTTATGTTGAGGTTCCCCTTGTCTGTTCGGATGAGCCTATGCAGTTGGGAGGGACATCATTTCGTAGGAGGGGATTGGCGGTACGCCGCAGGACTAGAAGATGTTTTTTCTGCGGGAAAGAGGGACATTTTGTTAGAGAATGTTCATCCCGTGCCTTGTTGAGCCAAAAGTCGCCGGAAAACTGTTAATCCCAGGTTGTGTGGTGGACGACAACCTGGGAGTATGTATTTCATCCGCCAGTTCTTCTCAGTTCCTTGTACCAGTGGAGGTGGTAGTTGGTACGAGAGTGGAGAGATTGTCTGTTCTTCTTGATAGTGGTTCCGGGGCTAATCTGGTTGACGCTCAGTTTGCTCAGGCTCAAGGTATGCATCTGAGTGTATTGGTCAAACCGATCCCTATATTCTCCATTGACGCCAGGCCTCTCGGCCAAGGTAGCTTTGTTCATGAGGTTCATAACATTGACCTTCGGGTAGGGGCAATACATAGGGAACAATTATCTTGTTATGTGTTGGAGGGTCTACCTACTCCCATTGTGTTGGGGCTTCCTTGGTTGGTTAAACATAACCCTGTGATTAATTGGCAGTCCAGAGAAATAAGCCAATGGGGTGAGCAGGGGCGGAACTATCGTGGAAGCAGGGGAAGCAGCTGCCATAGGGCCCGGGCTAGCAGGGGGCCCGTCCCTGCTGCAGCTGTCTCCCCTGCGGCTGTGTTCCGCCGCCCATGGCCTGAGAGTCGGCGGTTCCCTGTGCTGGCTGTCATGCTGACAGCCGGCGCAGAGAAGCTGCTGCATGCCGTCTCCCAGGAATCAATTGCACTGGTGTCTATACAGACGCCAGTACAATTGAAGCTCTGACCGCCGGGTCAGAGCGACGTCTGCAGCGTGATCATGTCATGTGATCACGCTGCTGATGTCACTCGTCGGCGGCGCCCAGAAGGGTGAAGACTGGTGGTGAGTGTGCTCCACTGTGGAGCTGAAGATACCACCGAAGATTAACGGGGGCACATACTGTGTGAGTGATAACTCTGCATTCTTGGCTGCATTACTACTTGAGGGGCACATTACTACTGATGGGAGAATAAGAGGGCTTATTACTAGTTATGGGGGCATAATGTGCCTGCATTAATAGTTATGCGGGACATGGTTACTAGTAATGGTAGCATAAGGGGGCTGCATTGCTACCAGTCCATTATATTATATTGTGTTTCCATAATGTCTGCTTTAAATACAGCTCTGATTTGGGCAAAAAGCTGGCCGTTTTGAGACTGAAGAGTATTTTTTGGGCCTAGAGAATTGCTGTGATTTGCTCCGCCCACTGCTTATTGGCTCCGCCCACTATCAGAACCCCGCCCCCCCGCCGCCCGTTTGGGAGAGGGGGCCCCGTTCAAAATTTTGCTGTGGGGCCCCGCCATTTCTAGTTACGCCACTGGGGGTGAGTTTTGCAAAAGCAACTGCATGAACACAGTCATCAGTGCGGTCGTGCCTAGTACATTGCCTCCTTTTTTGGAGGATTTTGGGGATGTTTTCTCTGGGAGGGGTGTCAGGAGTTGCCTCCTCATCGCGTGTATGACTGCTCTATTAATCTCCTTCCTGATGCTAAGTTGCCTAAAGCTAGGTTGTATAATCTTTCTGGTCCTGAGAGGCAGGCTATGAAAGATTATATTTCTGAAAGTCTGGCCAAAGGGCATATTAGACCTTCATCTTCCCCAGTAGCCGCGGGGTTCTTCTTTGTGAAGAAGAAAGATGGAGGCCTACGCCCTTGCTTGGATTTCCGCGAACTTAATCGGATTACTGTTCGAGATCCGTATCCACTCCCTCTTATTCCTGATCTCTTCAACCAAATTGTTGGCGCCAAATGGTTTTCTAAATTGGATCTCAGGGGGCGTATAATCTGATTAGGATAAAAGAGGGGGATGAGTGGAAAACGGCGTTTAACACGCCGGAGGGACATTATGAGAACCTAGTCATGCCTTTTGGTCTGACTACTGCACTAGCAGTATTCCAACATTTTGTTAATGACATTTTTCGTCACCTTGTGGGGCTGTTTGTGGTTGTATATTTGGACGACATTTTAATTTACTCGCCAGATCTTGTGTCTCATCAGGAGCATGTGAGACAGGTGTTGCAGATCTTGCGAGACAATAAATTATACGCCAAACTGGAGAAGTGTGTATTTGCCGTACAGGAACTTCAGTTTTTGGGTTTTTTGGTGTCAGCCTCCGGTTTCCGTATGGACCCTGAAAAGGTGAGAGCAGTGCTTGAATGGGATCAGCCAGGGGATCTTAAGGCTCTGCAGCGTTTTTTGGGGTTTGCCAACTACTACCGGAAATTTATTTGTAATTTCTCATCTGTCGTCAAACCTCTCACTGACATGACAAGAAAAGGGACGGATTTTTCTAAATGGTCGGACAAAGCTTGCCAAGCCTTTTCCTCTTTGAAGAAATGTTTTGCTTCGGCACCCGTTCTCATCCAACCAGATGCATCTCAGCCGTTCATTGTGGAGGTGGATGCGTCTGACGTAGGGGTGGGTGCTATATTGTCCCAGGGTCCGTCCCTGGTAAATGGCATCCGTGCGCTTTCTTTTCTAAGAAATTGTCGTCCGCCGAAAGGAATTATGATATCGGCAATAGGGAACTTTGGCCATTAAGTTAGCTTTTGAAGAATGGCGTCACTTTTTGGAGGGGGCAGTCCACCCGGTTACCGTTATTACTGATCACAAGAACCTGTTGTATTTGGAATCCGCTAAGCGTCTGAATTCCAGACAAGCTCGATGGTCGTTGTTTTTTACCAGGTTTAATTTTGTCGTCACTTATCGCCCGGGGTCTAAGAATGTAAAGGCTGATGCCTTGTCTCGCAGTTTCCCAGGGGCCGGGAAAACGGATGACCCGAGTCCTATCCTTCAGGAGGGGGTGGTAGTGTCGGCTGTATTTTCTGAGCTTGAGGAGGAGGTGTTAGAGGCTCAGGGGGACGCCCCTGCAGGACCTCCAGGAGACTGTTTGTCCCAAATCTGTTGAGACAAAAGGTTATTGAGGCACATCATAATTCTGCTCTAGCAGGACATCCAGGGAGTAAGGCTACTTTAGATCTCCTTTCTCGCCGGTTTTGGTGGCCTAATGCTAATAAAGATGTTATAACTTTTGTCGCGTCATGTGGGGTGTGTGCTCGCTCTAAAACCCCTCATACCCGTCCGTCTGGGACCCTTTTACCCTTGAAACTTCCGGAGCGTCCATGGACTCATTTATCTATGGACTTCATTACGGACCTTCCTCCGTCGTCAGGGAATACTGTCATACTGGTGGTTGTTGACAGGTTCAGTAAGATGGCACATTTCGTTGCTCTTCCTGCACTCCCTAATGCTAAAACTCTGGCGCAGGTGTTCATTAGGGAGATCGTTAGACTTCATGGGTTGCCTTCTGATGTGGTGTCAGATAGGGGGTCTCAGTTTGTGTCCAAATTTTGGAGGGCATTTTGTTTACGTCGGGGGATGCAATTGTCATTTTCCTCGGCTTTTCATCCGCAGACCAATGGTCAGACAGAGCGTCTGAATCAGAGCTTAGAGACATATCTCCGGTGTTTTGTCTCAGAGAACCAAGAGGACTGGTCTTCTTTCTTGCCTCTGGCAGAGTTCGCTCTTAACAACAGGCGGAGCGAGTCCACTGGTAAGTCCCCGTTTTTTGGGGCATATGGTTTTCATCCCCAGTTTTGTACTTTCAATGGGGGGGGCCCTTCTGGGGTTCCTGAGGAGGAGCGTTTCTCGTCGTCACTTGCTTCTGTGTGGAGAGGTGTATTGAATAATCTGAGTGCGATGGGGAACCGTTACAAACGTATGGCTGATAGGAGGAGAGTTTCTGGTCCAGATCTGAATGTGAACGATCTGGTATGGTTGTCTACCAGGAATATAAAACTTAAAGTGCCCTCCTGGAAACTGGGTCCCAGATTCATCGGGCCGTACAGGATCAGTTCCATAATTAATCCTGTGGCATTTCGTCTGGACCTCCCTCCTACGTTTAAAATTCATAATGTGTTCCACAAGTCATTACTTAAAAGGTATGTGGCACCAGTCATACCGTCACCTCTACCTCCTCCTCCAGTGTTGGTCAATGGTAACTTGGAATTTCAAGTATCAAAGATCATTGACTCACGTCTGAATCGCCGGTCCCTTCAGTACTTGGTGCATTGGAAGGGGTATGGTCCAGAGGAGAGGACTGGGTCCCTGCGTCTGATGTTAACGCAGATCGTTTGGTTCGGACCTTCCACAGAACTCACCCGGGCAGGCCTGGCCCTGAGGGTCCGGAGGCCCCTCGTAGAAGGGGGGGTACTGTCATGTGTGCATTGCCACGAAGATCGTCGCGGTTGCACATTTTGACTTCTCACAGCTGAGCTGCTGTTTCTTTGTGTTTGGCAGCTAGGGAGTTAATTCTGTCTGTGCTCGGTGCTGGGACTGGGTGCAGTTTCTCCCGGCTGCAATTGATTATTTGTTGATTGGTTTCCTTTAAATTCCTGGTTGTCTGCTTGGGGAGTTGCCAGTGAAACCTTCATGCAGACCACAGATAGGAATGAATCTGTATAGACTTTAGTTGTGAGCTCCTTAGTTGTTCTAAGCTCAACTTGGTTAGAGTTTATTTCCCAGACCATTTATGTTCCTTTGGTGTTTGAGTGTGTATGCAAGCGAGTGTTATCCTGTCTGTCTTATATGTCTAATCTGTGTATTTAGCTAAGATCAGCCCATATCCCTTTGGTGGTAGTCAGGATCCTTCTTAGGACTGATTACAGGGTTCAGGGTCTGATAGGAGACAGGGTTAGGTTGGTGACTTGGACCTCTGAACCATTATCAGTACCTCCAAGGTGAGGGATTAGTTAGGACCCCAGTTTAGGGTCAGGTTAGATCCCGGTCCACCTCTTTCCTGTTTCAGCTCATCAAGTCCTCAAGATTAACCCTGAGTTCAGCAGATATCGTGTCAGGTAAATCTATTCTATACTTACATGCTGATGTTGCTATACTAGTTGTTGTATAGAGTGTTGTTCCTGTATTAATAGTTTACTGACATTGTATACATATCATTAGACAGCGTGACAGAAAGAAAGAAAAGAGAGAGAGAAAGAAAGAACAGAGAGAAAAAAGAACAGAGAGCGAGAAGGAAAGAACAGAGAGCGAGAAAGACTAGAGAGAGAAAGAAAGACTAGAGAGAGAGCCAGAGGCGTAGCTAGGGTTTTGGTTTAGTGGGGGCGAAACTTCTGAGTGGGCCCCTAATCAGAGAACCTCAACAAATGACCGCGCTGTTGCCAAAAATAATCTATATATAAAAAGACCAATATTGATATTACCGCCATATGGTCTGTGGTAAATAATACCAGTCCTACAGAACATGTAATAGATTACAGCACAGGTACAGATAATGACTTACCGCTGATGTTCTTTCTAATGGAATTGTTCACTTTTCATGTCTTTTCCATCTGGCCCAGACCGACATGACGACTTCTCCAGCCAGGACTCAACTGCAGAGATTACAACAAAGACACATTTCACTTCTCATATTTTTAGCACTGTCACGGTCACCAATTGGACTATTCTCAACCTGCACAAACTCCTCATCCTGCTGATACCCCAATACTGAGCCGCTGCTGCCGTATGTGTCCCTATTTCTGCACCTGATACCCCAATACTGAGCCGCTGCTGCCGTATGTGTCCCTATTACTGCACCTGATACCCCAATACTGAGCCGCTGCTGCCATATGTGTCCCTATTTCTGCACCTGATACCCCAATACTGAGCCGCTGCTGCCATATGTGTCCCTATTACTGCACCTAATACCCCAATACTGAGCCGCTGCTGCCATATGTGTCCCTATTTCTGCACCTGATACCCCAATACTGAGCCGCTGCTGCCGTATGTGTCCCTATTACTGCACCTGATACCCCAATACTGAGCCACTGCTGCCATATGTGTCCCTATTTCTGCACCTGATACCCCAATACTGAGCCGCTGCTGCCGTATGTGTCACTATTACTGAACCTTGCTGTGTGTGTTCTGTGTGACCTCTAAATTTTAAAGCACCCCTCTAGAATATAGTAATGCCGGGTGCAAGTGCCCTAGAAAACAGTGCCCACATTTTGTCCCCTAGACTGTAATAATGCCCTGTGTGCCCCTTTGACAGTCACAGCAACCCGAGTTCCCCTATAACAATAAGTGTCCACTTTACATTTAATAATGTCCCAAGTCTCCCCCTGTACATCTCCCCTATACACAGAATAATGCCCCTCACTGGATATATACTGACCCCTTAATGTCCCCAAACTATTTAATGGGTCCAACACTGTATGATGGCCCCTAGATAGCATCCATACAGCATAATACACCAGATAGTCCTCAATATAGTATAATGCACCCCCATAGGCAGCCTCTATATTATAATAAACCCCCATAGGTAGAGTCTATAATATAATGCACCACCATAGGCAGCCGCTATATTATAATGCACCCCCATAGGCAGCCTCTGTAGTATAATGCACCCCAATATGGAGCCTCTGTAGTATAATGCAGCCCCCATATACAGCCTCTGTAGTATAATGCACCCCCCATATACAGCCTCTGTAGTATAATAATATAAAAAAAAAAAAAAAAACAATACTCACCTCCCGGCTCCTGTGCTGCTCACTGTTCTCCCTCTCTGCGTCTGACAGCGGGCGCCGGCAGGTGATGTCATCGCGCCCGCTGTCAGACGCTGAGAGGGGGATTATGGGAGAGAAGTAGCGCTCGCTCCTTCTCTCTCTATGCGGTCAGCTGTATCGGCTGGATGCCGATACAGCTGACCCTCCGATGACGGGTGGGGGGCCCACTGCTGGCACCGGGCCCCCCCACTGCCTGTTCAGGCCCCATAGCTTCCGGGCGGCAGAGCAGGGAGAGCGATTCTCCCTGCTCTGCCGCAGAATGTAACTATATCGTAGCTCCGGGTGGGCCCCCTCAGAGCGCGGGGCCCGGGGCCACCGCCCCCTCTGCCCCGCGACCTATCCTTTCAAATCAGGGCCCACCACGCAGGAGCTGGGGCCCACCGGAGGTTTCTCCGGTGTCCCGGTGGCTCAGTCCGACCCTGCTTGCCAGCCTGATAATACCAGGCCACAGCAGTCTGCTTATCTTTGCTGGTTAACAAAAATAGGGGATCCCCTCGAAAAAAATTGGCGTGGGGTCCCCCCTATTTTTGTTAACCAGCCAGATGAAGCAGACCGCTGAGGCCTGGATTTTCAGACTGTTAAGGAGCCAAGATCCATGGACCTTGCCAGCCTGATAATACCAGGCCACAGCAGTCTGCATATCTTGGCTGATTAACAAAAATAGGGGATCCCCTCGTAAAAAATTGGCGTGGGGTCCCCCTATTTTTGTTAACCAGCCAGATGAAGCAGACCGCTGAGGCCTGGTTTTTCAGGCTGGTAAGGATCCAATATCCATAGACTTTGCCAGCCTGATAATACCAGACCACAGCAGTCTGCTTAGCTTGGCTGGTTAACAAAAATAGGGGATCCCCTCAAAAAAAAAAACGGCGTAGTGGTCCCCCTATTTTTGTTAACCAGCCAAGTAAAATGCAGACTGCTGCGGCCTGGTATTAACCACTCTCTGACATTAGACGTACTATCCCGTCCATAAAACCCGTGCCATTCTGCCCATGGACGGGATAGTACGTCATAGGCGATCAGCTGCGCTCCTGAGGGGAGCGCAGCTAATCGCCGCCGAGTGTCAGCTGATTATCACAGCTGACACCCGTGACTGTGTGTCAGGAGCGGTCACGGACCGCTCCCGGCACATTAACCCCTAGCACACCGCCGATCAAACATGATCGCGGTTACTGGGGGCACAGGGGAGGATCGCGCAGGGTGGGGGCTCCCTGCGCGCCCCCCTGAGACCCTCAGACCAGCGCGATGTGATCGCGCTGTTCTGAGGGCTTCCTCCCTCCCAGGACCCGGATCCAAGATGGCGCCGGGGTCCTGGAGGGAGGCGGTTTCCTCAGTGCCTGCTGAGAGCAGGCACTGAGAAGCCTGCTGCACTGCCTGAGCGATCGCTGGTGTGACAGAGTGCTGTGCACACTGTCACACCAGCGATCTGATAAAATACAGTGATGTCCCACCCTGGGACAAAGTAAAAAAGTTAAAAAAAATAAAAATAAACATGTTATAAAAAAAAATCCAAAATAAATTAAAAAAAAAAAAATATTCCCCAATAAATTCATTTCTTCCTGTAAATAAAAAAACCAAAACAATAAAAGTACACATATTTGGTATCGCCACGTCCGTAACTACCCCCCCTATAAAACTGTCCCACTAGTTAACCCCTTTAGTGAACCCCTTAAAAAAAAAAAAAAAACGAAGCAAAAAATCAATGCTTTATCATCGTACTGCCGAACAAAAAGTGGAATAACGCGTGATCAAAAAGACCGATATAAATAAACATGGTACCGCTAAAAACGTCATCTTGTCCCGCAAAAAACGAGCCCCATACAGCATCATCAGCGAAAAATAAAAAAGTTATAGCTCGCAGAATAAAGCGATGCAAAAATAATTATTTTTTATATAAAATTGTTTTTATTCTATAAAAGCGCCAAAACATAAAAAAATGATATAAATGAGGTATCGCTGTAATCGTACTGACCCGAAGAATAAAACTGCTTTATCAATTTTACCACACGCGGAACAATAAAAACGCCTCCCCCAAAAGAAATTCATGAATTGCTGATTTTTGTTCATCCTAACCTCCCAAAAATCGAAATAAAAAGCGATCAAAAAATGTCACCTGCTCAAAAATGGTACAAATAAAAACGTCAACTCGTACCGCAAAAAATAAGACCTCACATGACTCTGTGAGCCAAAATATGCAAAAATTATAGCTCTCAAAATGTGGCGATGCAAAAAACTATTTTTGCAATAAAAAGCGTCTTTTAGCGTGACAGCTGCCAATCATAAAAACCCGCTATAAATAGTAAATCAAACCCCCCATTATCACCCCCTTAGTTATGGAAAAATAATAAAATTAAAAAAATGTATTTATTTCCATTTTCCCATTAGGGTTAGGGTTGCGGCTAAAGTTAGGGTTAGGGTTGGCGCTAAAGTTAGGATTAGGGTTAGGGTTGGGTTAGGGGTGTGTTAGGGTTAGGTTTGTGGTTAGCGTTGGGACTAGGGTTAGGGGTGTGTTGGGGTTAGGGTTGGAGTTAGAATTTGGGGGTTTCCGCTGTTTAGGCACATCAGGGGCTCTCCAAATGTGACATGGCGTCTGATCTCAATTCCAGCCAATTCTGCGTTGAAAAAGTCAAACGGTGCTCCTTCACTTCTGAGCTCTGCCATGCGTCCAAACAGTAGTTTATCCCCACATATGGGGTATCAGCGTACTCTGGACCCCAAGAGTTATTGTGCAATTTGTCCTATTTCTTCTGTTACCCTTGGGAAAATAAAAAACTGGGGGCGAAAATATCATTTTTGTACAAAAAAAATATTTTTTTTGTTTTTTACGGCTGTACATTATAAACTTCTGTGAAGCACTTGGGGCCTCATAGCGCTCCCCACACACCTAGATAAGTTCCTTGTGGGGTCTATTTTCCAAAATGGGGTCACTTGTTGGGGATTTCCACTGTTTAGGCGCATCAGGGGCTCTCCAAATGCGACATGACGCCCCCAGACCATTCCATCAAAGTCTGCAATCCAAAAGGTCACTACTTCCCTTCCGAGCCCCAACGTGTACCCATACAGTAGTTTTCTCCCACATATTGGGTATCAGCGTACTCAGGACAAATTGGGCAACAACTTTTGGGGTCCAATTTCTCCTGTTACCCTTGTAAAAATAAAATATTGGGGCGAAAAAATCATTTTTTGCAAAAAAAAAAAAAAAGATTTTTTATTTTTATGGCTGTGCGTTATAAACTTCTGTGAAGCACTTCGGGGTTCAAAGTGCTCACCACACATCTAGATAAGTTCCTTGTGGGGTCTATTTTCCAAAATGGGGTCACTTGTGGGGGGTTTCCACTGTTTAGGCGCATCATGGGGCTCTCCAAATGCGACATGACGCACCCAGACCATTCCATCAAAGTCTGCAATCCAAAACGTCACTACTTCCCTTCCGAGCCCTGACGTGCGCCCATACAGTAGTTTTCTCCCACATATTGGGTATCAGCGTACTCAGGACAAATTGGACAACAACTTTTGGGGTCCAATTTCTCCTGTTACCCTTGTGAAAGTAAAATATTGGGGGCGAAAAAATCATTTTTGTAAAAAAAAAAAGATTTTTTATTTTTACGGCTGTGCGTTATAAACTTCTGTGAAGCACTTTGGGGTTCAAAGTGCTCACCACACATCTAGATAAGTTCCTTGTGGGGTCTATTTGCCAAAATGGGGTCACTTGTGGGGGGTTTCCACTGTTTAGGTGCATCAGGGGCTCTCCAAATGTGACATGACGCTCCCAGACCATTCCATCAAAGTCTGCAATCCAAAACGTCACTACTTCCCTTCCGAGCCCCGACGTGTGCCCATACAGTAGTTTTCGCCCACATATTGGATATCAGTGTACTCAGGACAAATTGGACAACAACTTTTGGGTTCCAATTTCTTCTGTTACCCTTGTGAAAATAAAATATTGGGGGCGAAAAAATCATTTTTGTAAAAAAAAAAAAGATTTTTTATTTTACGGCTGTACGTTATAAACTTTAGTGAAACACCTGGGGGTTCAAAGTTCTCACCACACATCTAGATAAGTTCCTTGAGGGGTCTAGTTTCCAAAATGGTGTCATTTATGGGGGTTTCCACTGTTTAGGCAGATCAGGAGCTCTCCAAACACGACATGGCGTCCAGCCAATTCTGCGTTGAAAAAGTCAGACGGCGCTCCTTCCCTTCCAAACTCTGCCATGCACCCAAACAGTGGTTTACCCCCACATATGGGGTATCAGCGCACTCAGGACAAATTGCACAATAACTTTTGGAGTCTTGTTACCCTTGGAAAAATAAAAATTGGGGTGAAAAGATCATTTTTGTGGAAAAAATATGATTTTTAAATTTTACGGCTCTACGTTATAAACTTGTGTGAAGCACTTGGGGGTTCAAATTGCTCATCAAAAATCTAGATAAGTTCCTTAGGGGGTCTAGTTTCCCAAATGGGGTCATTTGTGGGGGGTTTCCACTGTTTAGGCACATCAGGGGCTCTCCAAATGCAACATGGCATCCAAACTCAATTCCAGCCAATTTTGGTTGGAAAAAGTCAAATGGTGCTCCTTCCATTCCGAGCTCTGCCGTGCGCCCAAACAGTGGTTCCCCCCCACATATTGGGTATCAGCGTACTCAGGACAAATTGTACAACAACTTATGTGGTCCAATTTCTCCTGTTACCCTTGGGAAAATAAAAAATTAGTGACTAAAAGATAATTTTTGTGGGAAAAAAATAGGATTTATTATTTTCATGCCCGGGCATTATAAACTTGTGTGAAGCACTTGGGGGTTCAAAGTGCTCACCAAAGATCTAGATAAGTTCCTTAGGGGGTCTAGTTTCCAAAATGGGGTCACTTGTGGGGGGTTTCCACTGTTTAGGCTCATCTGGGGCACTGCAAACGGAACATGACCCCCATTAACGTCTGCATTCCAAAACGTTACTACTTCCTTTCCAAGCCCTGCCGTGCGCCCAAACAGTTTCCCCCCCCACATATGGGGTATCAGCGTACTCAGGACAAATTGGACAACACCTTTTGGGGTCCAATTTCCTTGGGAAAATTCAAAAATTTGGGACTAAAAAATCATTTTTGTGGAAAATTTTTTTTTTTTTTTCACACCAGGCTTTATAAACTTTTGTGAAACACTTGAGGGTTCAAAGTGCTCACAACAGATCTAGATAAGTACCTTAGGGGGTTTAGTTTCCAAAATGGTGTCACTTGTGGGGGGTTTCCACTGTTTAGGCGCATCAGGGGCTCTCCAAACGCGACATGGCATCCAATCTAAATTCCAGCCAATTTTAGTTTGAAAAAGTCAAACGTCGCTCCTTCCCTTACGAGCTCTGCCGTGTGCCCAAACAGTGGTTTTCCCCCACATATGGGGTATTGGCGTACTCAGGAGAAATTGCATAACAACCTTATCTGTCCATTTTCTCCTTTTACCCTTGTGAAAATAAAAAAAAAGTTTGTAAAAGATAATTTTTGTGGCTAAAAAGTAAAATATTCATTTTTTCCTTCCACGTTGCTTTAGTTACTGTGAAGCACCTGAAGGGTTAATAAACTTCTTGAATGTGTTTTTGAGTACCTTGAGGGGTGCAGTTTTTAGAATGGTGTCACTTTTGGGTATTTTCTGCCATATAGACCCCTCAAAGTGACTTCAAATGTGAGGTGGTCCCTAAAAAAAATGGCTTTGTAAATTTTGCTGTAAAAATGAGAAATCGCTGGTCAACTTTTAACCCTTATAACTTCCTAACAAAAAAAAATTTTGGTTCCAAAATTGTGCTGATGTAAAGTAGACATGTGGGAAATGTTATTTCTTAACTATTTTGTGTGATATATTTCTCTGTTTTAAGGGAATAAAAATTCAAAGTTTGAAAATTGCAAAATTTTAAAAATTTTCGCCATATTTGCGTTTTTTTCAAAAATAAACGCAAGTTATATCGAAGAAATTTTACCACTAACATGAAGTACAATATGTCACGAGAAAACAATCTCAGAATCGCGAATATCCGTTGAAGCGTTCCAGAGTTATAACCTCATAAAGAGACAGTGGTCAGAATTGTAAAAATTGGCCCGGTCATTAACGTGCAAACCACCCTTGGGGGTGAAGGGGTTAAAAGACTGTCAAGGCCCATGGATTTTGGCCCTCAACAGCCTGATAATACCAGGCTACAGCAGCCCCACATTTGGCGCATCAAAAGATGTGCCAATTGTGGCACTTTACCCGGCTCTTCCCACTTGCCCTGTAGCGGTGGCAAGCGGGGTAATAAGGGGTTAATGTCACCGTTGATTGCACGGTGACAATAAGCCCGGTTAATAATGGAGAGGCGTCAATAAGACACCGATCCATTATTAATCCCAAAGTTTTTAAATGTTTAAAAAAAAGACACAGCAAGAAAAAAGTCTTTTAATGAAATAAAAGAGACAACACAGTTTTCATTTCTTTTATTACTCTCTCATTCCTGCGACGCCATCGATCTCCTGTAAAAAAATAAAAAAAAAAACCAACAGTATACCACCTGTCCGACGCAGTCCATAGTAACGAGTGTCCCACGACGATCCAGCTCTGCTACATCGGAATGCCAGGCAGAGCCTGACATCCCGGCGCAGCACAGCTGATTACCTGCTTCCCCGGCGGTGACGTCATCGAACTGCTTTACGGCCACGATTACCCAGCAGTCACTGCAGTTATCACGAGAAACTGCATGTGACCGCCAGGGAGAAGATGATGGCGGCCATCAAGCAGTACAGGACGAGACCACCGGAAATCTTCTGCCGGTAAGTGCCGCTGACTCCTGACAGACCCGACCGACGACACGACAGTGACAGTGACATTCCGATTCCGGTATCCGATATGACGAAAATATCGGTACTCGAATCGGAATTCCGATACAGCCAATATCGGCCGATACCCGATATTTGCAATATCGGAATGCTCAACCCTAATGATAAGCTTAATAGATCAGGAAAAAATCATTTGTGTGTATCTGTGCATCATCTACAGCAGGCTGCTTCTCTCATACACAGACACAGGAAAACAGGAAATACAGTCACATGCTATCCCGGTGTGAGCCTCTGGGGTTTTTTTTGTTCTAACTTTATGAATAGCATACAAATCTAGCAACTAAACACTCATAGACAGGAATGGAGTTGCACCAAACATATTAACAGCACCATGCAGCATAGATGCTGGGAGCAGCGGTGTCCATCTTCAAACGATGCTAGGAGTGTATCTCCTAGAATGCGACATCTGCACTGAGAGAGTTCCCCCTCCAGCTCCTCCCCCAGAGGTGGCACTCCATCTTTCATGGCTAGTGAAGTGCAACAAGTGGCCCACCGAAGAGCCCGAGAGCTCCCAGCGGGGTGAGGGGCCCCTCAGGTACAAAGCTACAATTCCTGACATGATTGTGCTGTAGTGCTGTGCTTAGTAGCTAGAGAAAATGTGGCATCATAATCTTCAGTTCTTCACCATATTTTTGAGAATATCATTTTGTGACTAATGTTGCTTTTGAGTCGCACGTAGCAGGGCCTTGGGGTAATCGGCACCGAGCCCGTTCACTTCACTGGGGGATGTCACGGTAGCGCAGCTCGGTCCGTTGCCCTGGGTCGATCACCATAAAAATGTGGGAATATTTACAGGGGATTTAGAAATGTTCGTGACGCCACCTGTGGTTCCCGGTCAGGATGACCAGCGCTGCAGGGTAGATTCTCTGAGGGGTTGTTACTGGGCAGCAAGATGTTAAGTCTCCCACAGGCGAGACTGATCCCTCGAGATATATGGCGGTGCAGGGGTGCAGGGCAATGAGGCAGACACACACAAGACAGTCTCTTTCTGTACCTTTACTGGTGTATTTGCAGGCACGTCCCGGGAAGCTGCTCAGGGTGGAGGATGCACGTCCAGTAATCACTGAGTAGGTGTAGGGCCTCCTTACATCTTTATATGTGTGAGTTTCTGACTTGCATGAAACAAAGCCTAACTCCGTGTGAAACAGCTACGCCCGGCTGACATTGTGATAGAGCCTTCTTTTGGACAGAACTAAGTCTCTATCTGCAGCGTCCTGCTAGACTCCTGTTCTTCCTGACCCCGGTTACGTATCAGCACTGTTGGGCCCCTCTGTGACCTGAAGTCCAGCAGGGTCTCCGGTTTTTCCCACTAGCCGTGAAGGTACTAGCAAGCTCGGACCCGGTGTCCGGTGGTGCAGAGTGGAGGTAAGCTATCGTTGCTATTTCTCCTCAGTCACTCTCTCTTTCCCTTTTTCCACTTGCCTGTCGTCCTACTCACACCTTTAACATAAGCACAGGCAGCAGTAGATGTCAGCTTTCTTCTCTTCACCGCTCTCCAAGCGTCGGCACGCTGGCTCTCTAACAGTACCTCAGTTGACTCGGTGTTACAAATACTGCAGTTCCCTTTCCTTCACTTCCTTCTTAGGCTCTGTCCGAAGTAGCTATCAGGACATTCCGTCAGACTGATCTGTGCACACTCCGAGAGTCACTTTCCACTTTCCTAGGGAACTATCAGTCAGCAGGATCTGAGGTAACTTTCCTCTCAGCTCTTCAACACGCTCTGACACAGACTAGTGTAATCTGAGCTCTGACAGGAATCCTCTCACTCCGGTGTTCTGAGGAGATCTGATCTGTCTGAGGCACAACCAACAACTAGCTAACGTTCAGCTAGACTGTCTTCATCTCCTTGCGCTATCTCTCCACACCCTTATATACTCTAAAGGGCTCCCTCTGGTGGTACCAGGAAAATGTGAAGTGTGAATGAATATCAGGTGATTGGAATTACCTTCCATGCATCCTCCAGGGAACATGTGGCACCAAGCGCAGCTGGGCTACACATCTTCACCATATTTTTGAGAATATCATTTTGTGACTAATGTTGCTTTAAATCAGTGAACCTTGCCTTCAGAGTCATACTTGGTCTTAAAAAACCATTCACATTTGATTGCATTCTTGCCTTGTTGTAGTTTTGTGAATTTCCTAGTTTGAAGATGATGAAGGGACTTCATTTCCTCATTAGCACGATTAATCCACTTCAGTTTTTCATGGACAGGTAGTTGTTACATCTCATCCATGACTGCTCCTCTGACTCAGGTAGTAACTGCAGTATTTTACAAGTGGTTTTTTTAGATATCATGTAGAAGTCTCCTCTCTCTATAGAAAAAAAAATCACCAAAACTGCACAGTTCAGCAGCATCTTTAGACATACAGGGGGCGCAGTTTTCATGAAATAGCATCCACTTTGCTTGGACAGTTAAACGCAGCAGAATTTACGCTACATCATGTGAACGTGTTCTATATGTCCAAGCAATGTGGATGTGATTTCAGGAAATCTCTGCCCTCTGTGCATCTAAAGACCCTGCTGAACTCTGCGGTTTTGGTGCATTTTTCTCTATAGGCTTCTATGTGGAGCTTGAAAAAATCCAAGGACAAAGAATGCTGTTGCATTTTTAAGCAAAGAATCAAAGATTTTCTGTACTATTAAACAAGCGTTAAAAAAAATCTGCTTCACATATGCACCAAAAAACTCATAAAAGAGACGCAGCAATCATGCAGTAATCAGATAAGATTGTTATTGCGTTGTGTGGGGAGGACACCTGCAGAAAAAACGTAGTAGAAAGAACGCAGTATTTATGCTACATGTGAACATGGTCTCAGTATTATATTTTTATTATATTTTTATGGGTTTAATAGAGAATAAATATCAATCTCACAATTTTTTTAAGCCATTTACCAATCGATGTGTTGTGCAGGTCGTTACTATTACAAGGACACCAAATATGTCTGTTATTTGCTGATTTGCGATGTTTATATATAAAAAAGAAACGCAATAAAATTACATTATTTTTGCCATTATCTAGTGTTTTACATTATTTTTTAGTAATTTTATAGGATGAAAAAATCTCTATTTTTCCCTCTTAAATGCAAATCCATAGAAATCCATAGAAATATACTATTCTGCACAATTTATCAGTGCAATCTGCCTGTGGGGTCAGAGTTTGCGGTAGAGATCAAGTATACAAATTTCTCCAGTTACATCACCTGAAACTGTGGCTCAATTGCTTTAGCTCCTTCCTGTAATGTTAAAGTTTGTGAGTTCATGTACTGGGGAGACTCCCAAAAAGAAAAAAATGACATTTCTCTCCACCTCTAGTATACAATGAATATAGAAATAAATTGTTTTATACAATGCATCTATCTAAGTATATAAGTTTAATCTGCTTCTGGGTTCACTTTTTGCCTGCAATACAGGTCAAATGACCAAATTCTGCTGTCTTCATCATTGTTGGCTGACAACATTGAGATGTGAGTTTGAGTCTGGTGGAGACCAGATCACAGGAGAGGAGTGACTATTATAATTCAATTGAGCAGAGTGATGTGGCCTTGCCCCCCTCAAAAAGGAGGATCTACAGGTTGATGAACACATCAGAGGTGAGTAATAGAAGCCGGGACAAAAGCCCTGATGTGGGGGGACTGAGCCCTCAAATCGGGACAGTCCCGCGGAATCCAGGACAGTTGGGAGCTATGCTGTTATATTAATAATTATATTTCTGTACCTGCAACTCCCAACTCACATTAGCATATTCCTAGCATACCTGTCTGGGTGAATCAGTCAATTTATGGGAACATTGAAGGATTTTCCATTGTTTGCATGACAAATAACTCATTAAATTGAATGTACCTATAACGTTTTCTGGCTGTGAGGACAAACTTGACTAAATATGAAGCAAAGCCTTAGGGCCAAAGAAACATCAGTCTATCCTGGCTAACTTCTAATTGTTTGCACTGAAGCAGGTAGTTCAAAGAAATAAATGTAACACTGTAGCAAGGTCTGCAATGCAAAAGAATTGTCAGTGGTTGATGTGTTTGTTACCATGCACAATTTCATCGGTATCTTGTGCCTGAGAAAATCATAAATGAGCCAATTATTTCCAATGGAGGGGGTTAAATTTATTCACCTCTAACAGCTATCTCTCTAAAGCTGGTGGGTGCCTTCTATGTTCCAGAAAGTTATCAGCTACCAGTAAATAAGTGAGTTGCAGACAGGGGTCCAGAGCTCAAATGACTTTTATGCTAAATGGCGTAGGATGCTCTCAGGTAGATATCTGTAAGAGGAGCCCACGGTGCTGCTGCAGGCAGTCAACAGCTCATTCCATCTCTGTGCCAGAAGGAAAGCACAGGAAATCCAGATCAAATGACCTTCAGATTGCTTCATGTTAACTCTCTCTAGACTTATACTCTGTGCCAAAATACAGGACAAAGAAAAGTATTTTAATAATAAAAGCTACAATATTAGTAATTAATCCCAGCAAGCTATCAAAACAGATAAAGTCACCTGAAAAACAAAATAGATACAATCCATTTGTCCCCAACATTTGAAGATTCAACTTCATTTACTCAAGGTCAGCAACAAACAGATATGACAAGCAATCACATTTTACAAATGTGTCATTGAGGACTTCTTAATGTTACAATGCTACCATGTGGATATGATTAGTTTGCTTAGATTGCTCAGAAAATCTGCATTTAGCACTCAGTAAATGAATGATTTACCATATACTTTTAGAACGTACCCAAGTAACTGTAAGGAAGGGGAGGGTTAAGAGTGAGCTCAGTGCTTCTTAGCATACTATGAACTGACAATAGTGCCATTGACACTGTACAGACCGAATGTCTGCCTGTCATCAGAGATTCCTGTATGGGACACTTCCATGAGTGCACAAATCACAAGTCTTCATCTCTGAACTTTAGAACCATCCATGGTCACTAGTTACAAGCTGCACTACAGGGAAATACCAGATGTTTCCATTTACAAGAAATCATTTCATGGAGAAGCTTTCTTTTCTTCACACAAAACAGTTCCCTAACGCAATGGCATTATTTTTTTTTTTTTGCATGGACTGAAATGTGAATAACTTAAATCTTCTAATATAGCTGAAGGTTCTTTCCACAGTACAGGATGTAGACATGCAATGAAAAATACTTGGCATTCATGCTGCCGTAGGCACTTTAATTGGTCATGCCCCCTACTAGTAAGGCAGGCTAAAAATCTAAAGTCTAACACGTATGGTGCCCCCCTAACAGATTTTTGTTTGGGAAAATAAGGATCCGCCTGTTTGACTTCAGACTGACGATTGTTGTGAATGTGTTAGAAATGAATTCTGAGCAGAAGCTCCCTCTGGTGGTTACAAACAGTACTGAACCATTCAATGAGGATTGGCAATCAGGAGTTACAGACTGGTCTTAATATAAGGGAGGTTCCCTCCCATCATGGTTGCCGTGATCAATTGTTCTTGTCTCAACTGTGGTTCCTGGTTCACTTGGAAGCTTGCTGAGTCTCGCCTCTTCTCCTGCTCTCAGATAAGATATTTTCTGTTTTTGTTTTTGTGCTTACCATTTGCATATTTCTCTGCATTTCTGTGAGGTTAGCCAGGTCTCCCCCCCCCCCCCGGGGGCTTGGGCTCCTCTCAGTTCTTCTGGAGCCACTGTTATTTGTTCATTTGCCTTTTCCAGTTTTTTCAGTGGCTGCTGCTTAGTTTTGTTACACCAGAGAACTAATTTAGGTGGTAGAGGTCGTGTGATCTCAGGTGTTTTTGCAATTAGTAGAGTTGGTATTTTTTAGGGTTTTTGGATTGCAGTAAGTGTCCTTCCTATCCTTTTCTGTCTAGGAAGATTGGGCCCCAACGTTTGCTCATACTATTTTCTGTCTGTGTCTGTATTTCCTCTTGTCTAACCGCCATTACATGTTTGGGGGCTTCCTATGTTCTTTGGGGATCTGCTCCGGGGCAGATAGCTTTCCTCTTTCTATCTTTAGGTGTAGTTAACCTTTCAGGCTGTGACGAGGCGTCTAGGACCAACGTAGGAACGCTCCACGGCTGCCTTTAGTTGTGGTGGTTAGTCAGGGTACTGCAATCCAGTAGATTCCAAACTCTCTGGTGTATTGCCGTTTTTGCCTGCTCTCCTCAGCTACCAAATCATAACAGTATCACCGGCCAAACTGAAAATTATATGGTACTCAATAGAAGGGAAAAATAGTATAAGGAAAAAGAAAAAAAGGAAGTTGTCAGAATTTTTTTTTTTTCTCTCTATTTGTTGCATTTTTTCCCTCTTTTTCTCTGGGTGCTGAGGAGGATTTTTTTTTTCTCTCAATGGAGTTTGCACAGTTGTCTGGCCATGTGGATCAGCTTGCCACTGAAGTTCGGAGTATTGCTACCTATCTTGCAGGGTTGCCGGTTGTGGAACCTAGGATCCCCATGCCAGATTTATTTTTGGGGGATGGAGCTAAATTTCTGAATTTCAAAAATAACTGTAAGTTGTTTTTTGCCTTAAAACCTAAGTCCTCAGGGAACGCAGCACAGCAGGTTCAAATTGTCATCTCTCTCCTGCGCGGCGATCCTCGGGATTGGGCTTTTTCCCTGACACCTGAGGACCCTGTTTTGAGTAATGTTGATGCATTTTTTCTGGCTCTGGGGTTATTGTACGATGAACCTAATGTCACTGATCAAGCTGAAAAAAACCTTCTTGGCATTAAATCAGGGCTTGAGGACGCTGAGTTGTACTGTCAGAAATTCCGAAAGTGGGCAGTCCTGACCAAATGGAATGATGATGCTTTGGCAGCCCTTTTTCGGAAGGGTCTGTCAGAGAAAGTAAAAGATGTTATGGTGGGTTTCCCTGCTCCCTCTGGTCTCAATAATTCTATGCCATTAGCGATTCAAATTGACAGACATTTGCGTGAGCGTAGAGGTTTGCGTGGAATAGTGTTGCCTTGTGAACCAGCTTCCGAACCCATGCAGTGTGATAGAGTGGCTTCTGGGGCACATCGTCATAAGTTTCGAAAACGCAATGGGTTATGTTTCTACTGTGGTGACGCCTCTCATGCTATTTCAGTCTGCCCTAAGCGGGGAAGACGTTTTGCACACTCAGTTGTCTTGGGTAGTGTTCAGACTAAATTTCTGTTGACTGTTACCCTGATTTGCTCCCTGTCCACATTTTCTGCTCAGGCTTTTGTTGATTCGGGAGCAGCTATTAACCTGATGGATTTTGATTTTGCTAAACGTTGTGGGTTTCCCTTGATACCCCTACGGAAGTCTATTCCCCTACTGGGGATTGATTCTACCCCTTTGGCTGAGAATAAACCCCAGTTCTCTACTCAGGTGATAATGAGGGTTGAACCTGATCATCAGGAGAGTTGCAAATTTTTGGTGCTGTATAATCTGCATGACATTATTGTACTGGGTTTCCCTTGGTTACAGTCTCATAATCCTGTTTTGGATTGGAAATCTGTGTCTGTAACCAGTTGGGGCTGCCAATGTGTTAATGCCAACACTCCTGTTTTTTCTGCCTCTCCCCAGGCTCAGGATGTTCCTGACTTTTTGACTGATTTTTCTGATGTGTTTAACGAAAAGTCAATCTGCATCCTTGCCCCCCCATAGGAGCTATAACTGCGCTATTGTATTAGTGCCTGGTAGTAAATTCCCTAAAGGTCGCCTTTTTAACTTGTCTGTACCTGAACATGACGCTATGCAGTCTTTTATCAAGGAGTCACTGGAGAAGGGTCATATCAGACCATCCTCTTCACCCTTGGGTGCCGGTTTTTTCTTTGTGGCCAAAAAGCATGGTTCATTAAGGCCGTGTATTGATTATCGTCTCTTGAACAATATCACTGTGAAATATCAATATCCGTTACCCTTGATTTCTGACCTGTTTTCCAGGGTGAAAAGTGCTACTTGGTTTACCAAGCTTGACCTCAGGGGGCGTATAACCTTATTCGCATTAAGCATGGGATGAATGGAAGACGGCGTTTAATACCCCAGAGGGGCATTTTGAGTACCTAGTGATGCCTTTTGGGCTCACTAATGCTCCTTCCGTCTTCCAGTCCTTCATGAATGACATTTTCAGGGATTTTGTGGATAAATTTCTGATTGTTTATTTGGATGATATCTTGAATTTTTCCAATGACTGGGACTCTCATGTGAAACATGTTCGGACTGTGTTCCAGATTTTGAGAGAGAATGCTCTGTATGTGAAGGGATCAAAGTGTCTTTTTGGCGTACAGAGGATCTAATTTCTGGGATTCATTTTGTCCCCATCTGTTATTGAAATGGACCCGGTCAAGGTTCAGGCCATCTGTGATTGGGTCCCACCTACTTCATTAAAGGCTCTTCAGAGATTCTTGGGTTTGCCAATTTTTATCGTAAATTTATTGGTAATTTCTCTGTTATTGTTAAACCATTGACTGATTTGACCAAAAAGGGTTCTGATGTGGTGAATTGGCCTCCTGAGGCAGTCTCTGCGTTTCAGGAACTTAAGCAGAGATTCACTTCTGCTCCTGTTCTACGGCAGCCTGATGTTTCTCTGCCATTTCAGGTGGAGGTTGATGCCTCTGAAATTGGGGCAGGTGCCGTTTTGTCCCAAAGAGATCCTGAGACCTCTAAAAGTAACCCTTGTGCCTTTTTCTCTTGAAAATTTTCTCCAACTGAACGTAATTATGACGTGGGTAATTGGGAGTTATTGGCCATGAAGTGGGCTTTTGAAGAGTGGAGACATTGGCTGGAGGGAGCCAAACATCAGGTGGTGGTCCTCACGGACCATAAGAATCTGGTTTATCTGGAATCAGCCAAGCGACTTAATCCTAGACAGGCCAGGTGGGCCTTGTTTTTCACACGTTTTAATTTTGTGGTTTCCTTTCTTCCTGGCACTAAGAATGTTAAGGCGGATGCCCTCTCTAGGAGTTTCCTTGTGGACTCTCCTGAGTTATCTGATCCTGCTGTTATTTTGAAAGAGGGTGTAGTTCTTTCCGCCATCTCGCCCAATTTGAGACTGGCTCTGGAAGGGTGTCAGGAGGATAAACCCGAGCGCTGCCCTATTGGGAAATTGTTTGTCCCAGACCGGTGGAAAAAGAGTGTGATGTCCGAGATTCATTGTTCCGCGTTGGCCGTTCATCCCGGAATTTTTGGTACCAGAGACTTGGTTAGTCGGTCCTTTTGGTGGCCTACTTTGTCTCGTGACGTCAGGGAATTTGTGCAGTCCTGCGGGACTTGCTCTCGCTCCAAGCCTTGCTCTCGCTCTAGTGGTTTGTTGATGCCATTGCCTGTGCCCAAGAGACCATGGACCAATATCTCTATGGATTTCATTTCCGACCTCCCTGTTTCTCAGAGAATGACCGTTATCTGGGTGATTTGTGATAGGTTTTCCAAAATGATACATCTTGTGCCATTACCTAAGTTGCCTTCCTCCTCCGAATTGGTGCCTTTGTTCCTTCAGCACGTGGTTCGGTTACACGGCATTCCTGAGAATATTGTGTCTGACAGAGGAGTCCAGTTTGTTTCCAGATTTTGGAGGACTTTTTGTTCTAAACTTGGTGTTCAATTGTCTTTCTCCTCGGCTTTTCATCCTCAGACCAATGGACAAACTGAGAGAACAAACCAGACATTGGAGACTTATCTGAGATGCTTTGTGTCTGCTGATCAAGATGACTGGGTCTCTTTTTTGCCTTTGGCTGAGTTTGCTCTTAATAATAGGGCTAGCTCTGCCACTTTGATGTCTCCATTTTTCTGCAATTTTGGGTTTGACCCTCGATTTTCTTCGGGACAGATGGAGGCTTCTGTCTGTCCAGGTATTGACTCTGTTGTGGAGGGCCCAGCGGTTTGCCAACCGGCATAGGACTGATGGTCCTCGGTTTGAAGTGGGGGACTTGGTCTGGTTGTCCTCAAGAAATATCCCTATGAGAGTTGCATCTCCTAAGTTTAAGCCTAGGTTCATTGGACCTTATAAGATCATGGAGATTCTTAATCCTGTTTCCTTTCGTTTACTTCTTCCAGGGACATTTAAGATCCATAACTAGTGTTGAGCGATACGATACCGCAAGTATCGGGTATCGGCCGATATTAGCTCTATCGGCCTTTCGATACTTAGTTCCGATATTTTCGTCTTATCGGATACCGGAATCGGGATTGTCACTGTCACTGTCAGTGTCCGTCGGTCGGGTCTGTCAGGAGTCAGCGGCACTTACCTGGCAGAAGATCTCCGGCGGTCACGGGCTGGACTGCTTCATGGCCGCCATCATCTTTCCCCGGCGGTCACATGCAGTTTCTCGCGATAACTGCAGTGACTCCTGGGTAATCCCGGCCGTAAAGCAGTCAGTCCGATGACGTCACCGCCGGGGAAGCAGGTAATCAGCTGTGCTGCGTCGGGATGTCAGGCTCTGCCTGTCATTGCGATGTAGCAGAGCTGGATCGTCGTGGGACTGTCGTTACTATGGACTGCGTCGGACAGGTGGTATACTGTTGGTTTGTTTTTTTTTTTTTTTTACAGGAGATCGATGGCGTCGCAGGAATGAGTGTATAATAAAATTAATGAAAACTGTGTTGTCTCTTTTATTTCATTAAAAGACTTTTTTCTTGCTTTGTCTTTTTTTTATACATTTAATAACTTTGGGATTAATAATGGATCGGTGTCTTATTGACACCTCTCCATTATTAACCGGGCTTATTGTCACCGTGCAATCAACGGTGACATTAACCCCTTATTACCCCACTTGCCACCGCTACAGGGCAGTGGGAAGAGCCGGGTAAAGTGCCACAATTGACACATCTTTTGATGCGCCAAATGTGGGGCTGCTGTAGCCTGGTATTATCAGGCTGTTGAGGGCCAAAATCCATGGGCCTTGACAGTCTTTTAATACCAGGCCGCAGCAGTCTGCATTTTACTTGGCTGGTTAACAAAAATAGGGGGACCCCTACGCCGTTTTTTTTTTCGAGGGGATCCCCTATTTTTGTTAACCAGCCAAGCTAAGCAGACTGATGTGGCCTGGTATTATCAGGCTTGCAAGGTCCATGGATATTGGATCCTTACCAGCCTGAAAAACCAGGCCTCAGCGGTCTGCTTCATCTGGCTGGTTAACAAAAATAGGGGGGACCCCACGCCAATTTTTTTCGAGGGGATCCCCTATTTTTGTTAATCAGCCAAGATATGCAGACTGCTGTGGCCTGGTATTATCAGGCTGGCAAGGTCCATGGATCTTGGCTCCTTAACAGCCTGAAAATCCAGGCCTCAGCGGTCTGCTTCATCAGGCTGGTTAACAAAAATAGGGGGACCCCACGCCATTTTTTATTCGAAGGGAACCCCTATTTTTGTTAATCAGTTCCCTCTGACGTCACTGATTGTGTCCCTGGCTGACCTGAAGTGAAAGTGGAAAGCAATCAATTAAGCTTTCCACTTCCTCTCCTGTCAGCCAGGAGAGGACTCATTCGTTTGGGGGTTTACTGTGAGGCTGCAGCATTAGCTGCGGTCCCTGCAGTAAACATTAACGCTTTCTGAAGGATTAGACCGTGGGACCTGACTGTGCATGGGATAGGTAAGAATAATTTTGCTTTTTTATTTTATTTTATTACAGGAAATGGTTTTTGCAGTCAAATAAAAGATGGTCAAAAACATGTGTCTTTATTTCATTAAAATGATTTTTAATTAAAGTGTGTGTGTTTTATTTTTATTTCATGCAATAGGATTAATAATTGATAGTTGTCTAATTAACAGCTCTCAATTATTAACCTGGCTTAAGGTCACCTTTCAATTGCAATGTGGCTTTAACCCCATATTAACCCATTCGCCACCGCTACAGGGCAATGGGAATAGATGGGCTAAGTGCCAGAAAGGGCGAATCTAATTATAGATTTGTCTTTTCTGGGGTGTCTGGGGGCAGATGTTAGTAGCCAGGGGGGCCAAAAATAATGGTCCCTCTCTGGGCTATTATTATCTGCCCCCATTCGCTGGCTTTGTCTGTCTGGTTGCGAAAATAGGGCGGGAGCCCACGCATTTTTTTTAAACAATTTTACACCTCATATATATATATATATATATATATGTAATTGAATTTGTGACACATATATATATATTTATATTTATAGTTCATACACTTCTACATAGTATAATAGCCGCTAATTCAATTGACGGCTTTTGTGAAAATGCAGAACCCGACATGAAATGACACTTGGTGTACATAGGGTTAACCATGTCTTTTCATGTCCTTTGCTATCTGATTTGCACAAACAATTACATCAGTCTATGTGTGCAAAATTTCACACCTGTAGGGGTTAATTAAAGGTGTAAATTCGTAGCAAAAAAGTCCGTTTTTTTTACAACGAATTTACACCTTTAATTAACCCCTACAGGTGTGAAATTTTGCACACATAGACTGATGTAATTGTTTGTGCAAATCAGATTGCAAACGACATGAAAAGACATGGTTAACCCTATGTACACCAAGTGTCATTTCATGTCGGGTGCTTCTGTCTTTTCACAGAAGCCGGCTTTACCCGGCAATTGAATCAGAGGATATTTTACTATGTAGAAGTGTATAAACTATACATATATGTATATATAGATGTCACAATGACATGTAAATAATATATATGTATTCTAAGTGTGTATATTAGTGTTTACAAGGAAATAAAGGTTTTTTTTAGTTGCGATATTTTGTTCCCATAGACTTACATGGGACTTCCGGTATCGGAATCGGATATCGCCGATATTTAGTGATATCGGCGATACCATTCCGATCCGATATTTTTAGATATCGAGCAGTATCGCTCAACATTATCCATAACGTGTTCCACAAGTCGTTATTGAAGAGGTTTGTCGAGCCAGTGGTTCCTATGGCTGTGTCTCCTGACCCTGTTTTGGTTGAGGGCAATCTGGAGTATGTGGTTGAGAAAAAATTGGATTCTCGTTTTTCTAGATGGAAACTCCAGTATTTGGTTAAGTGGAGAGGTTATGGTCAGGAGGACAATTCTTGGATGTTTGCTTCGGACATCCATGCTAGGAGACTGATCCGTGCATATCACAGAGCTCATCCTGACCGGCCTGGTTGCCCAAGTGAGGGTTCGGTGACCCCTCCTCAAGGGGGTGTGTGTGAATGTGTTAGGAATGAATTCTGAGCAGAAGCTCCCTCTGGTGGTTACAAACAGTACTGAACCATTCAATGAGGATTGGCAATCAGGAGTTACAGACTGGTCTTATATAAGGGAGGTTCCCTCCCATCATGGTTGCCGGTGATCGATTGTTCTTGTCTCAACTGTGGTTCCTGGTTCACTTGGAAGCTTGCTGAGTCTTGCCTCTTCTCCTGCTCTCAGATAAGATATTTTATGTTTTTTGTTTTTGTGCTTACCATTTGCATATTTCTCTGCATTTCTGTGAGGTTAGCCAGGTCTCCCCCCCCTGGGGGCTTGGGCTCCTCTCAGTTCTTCTGGAGCCACTGTTATTTGTTAATTTGCCTTTTCCAGTTTTTTCAGTGGCTGCGGCTTAGTTTTGTTACACCAGAGAACTAATTTAGGTGGTAGAGGTCGTGTGATCTCAGGTGTTTTTGCAATTAGTAGAGTTGGTATTTTTTAGGGTTTTTTGGATTGCAGTAAGTGTCCTTCCTATCCTTTTCTGTCTAGGAAGATTGGGCCCCAACGTTTGCTCATACTATTTTCTGTCTGTGTCTGTATTTCCTCTTGTCTAACCACCATTACATGTTTGGGGGCTTCCTATGTTCTTTGGGGATCTGCTCCGGGGCAGATAGCTTTCCTCTTTCTATCTTTAGGTGTAGTTAACCTCTCAGGCTTGACGAGGCGTCTAGGATCAACGTAGGAACGCTTCACGGCTGCCTTTAGTTGTGGTGGTTAGTCAGGGTACTGCAATCCAGTAGATTCCAACCTCTCTGGTGTATTGCTGTTTTTGCATGCTCTCCTCAGCTACCAAATCATAACAGACGATCCTTTTGTTAGTGATAAATTGTCGCTAAAAATGTCTGCCACTGGTTGATAGTGAGCACAAGAGCACTTGACAGAACAACCGTTCCTGTGTGTGATACAGTTGGGTGAGATATGTGCCAGCTGAATGATTGGCCTAACCATCGTTCAGACAACAGCAATCTAAAGTATTTGGGGCTTTATTCAAACAGTTGATTGACTGACATATGTGGCTTCATTTAGATGGTTGTATTTCTTTGTTTTGCATATTTCAAGATATGGTGAGCGCCGCTTTTCTCTTTCTCCTCATTATATAGAAGCTCAGTATACAGTCATGGCCAAAAGTTTTGAGAATGACACAAATATTAATTTTTACAAAGTCTACTGCTTCACTTTTTCTAATGGCAATTTGCATATACTCCAGAATGTTATAAAGAGTGATCAGCTTAACAGCAAGTACTTTCAAAGTCAATATTAGATTAGAAAATGAACTTTATCCCCCAAAATACATTTCAACATCATTGCAGCCCTCCTTAAAAGGACCAGCTAACCTCTTTTCAGTGATTGCTCCATTAACACAGGTGTGGGTGTTGATGAGGACATGGCTGGAGATCAATCTGTCATGATTAAGTAAGAATTACACCACTGGACACTTTAAAAGGAGGCTGGTGCTTGGCATCATTGTTTCTCTTCTGTTAACCATGGTTATCTCTAAAGAAACACATGCAGTCATCATTGCAATGCACAAAAATGGCCTAACAGGGAAGAGTATCGCAGCTAGAAAGATTGCACCTCAGTTAACAATCTATCGCATCATCAAGAACTTCAAGGAGAGAGGTTCCATTGTTGCCAAAAAGGCTTCAGGGCGCCCAAGAAAGACCAGCAAGCGCCAGGACCTCTCTTAAAAGTGTTTCAGCTGCGGAATCGGGCTACCAGCAGTGCAGAGCTTGCTCAGGAATGGCAGCAGGCAGGTGTGAGTGCATCTGCACGCACTGTGAGGTGGAGACTCTTGGAGCAAGGCCTGGTCTCAAGGAGGGCAGTAAAGAAGCCACTTCTCTCCAGAAAAAACATCATGGACAGACTGATATTCTGCAAAAGGTACAGGCAGTGGACTGCTGAGGACTGGGGTAAAGTTATTTTCTTTGATGAATCCCCTTTTTGATTGTTTGGTACATCAGGAAAACGCCTTATTCGGAGAAGACAAGGTGAGCACTACCACCAGTCTTGTCTCATGCCAACTGTTAAGCATCCTGAAACCATTCATGTGTGGGGTTGCTTCTCAGCCAAGGGAATCGGCTCTCTCACAGTCTTGCCTAAGAACACAGCCATGAATAAAGAATGATACCAGAATGTCCTCCAAGAGCAACTTCTCCCAACCCTCCAAGAGCAGTTTGGCGATCAACAATGCCTTTTCCAGCATGATGGAGCACCTTGCCATAAAGCAAAGGTGATAACTAAATGGCTCAGGGAACAAAACATAGAGATTTTGGGTCCATGGCCTGGAAACTCCCCAGATCTTAATCCCATTGAGAACTTGTGGTCAATCATCAAGAGACGGGTGGACAAACAAAAACCTAAAAATTCTGACAAAATGAAAGCATTGATTGTGCAAGAATGGACTGCTATCATCAGATTAGTCCAGAAGTTGATTGAGAGCATGCCAGGAGAATTACAGAGGTCTGAAGAAGAAGGGTCAACACTGCAAATATTGACTTGCTGCAGTTAACTCATTCTAAGTAGAATAGCTTGTTAGGTTGAGATGCATGACCTAGTGTTAGAATTTACCTATGGTAGGTTCTTCTTGAAAAGAACGTAAGAAAGTGCAACTCAGCATAAATACCAGGGCCCGACGATAAAATGGTCCAACTTAGGACGAGCAGATCACGAATCTCAGCGGAGCTCTCGCTGTAGATGCCGTACATCTAACGGGATCGCTAAATAGTACTTAGCGATCGTTAGCGATGTTTTCTGTGCATATAATGTCATTAGTTTGTTACTCATATGTTTGCAATTATTATATTTCTGTCTGTGATAAAAACATCTGTCAAACACACATAAAAACCAGAGGGCAGCAGATCATGTGAAAATATAATATTTGTGTCATTCTCAAAACTTTTGGCCATGACTGTACAGTCATAGAAACAGCTGATGGTGTTTTCGCCTCCATACGCAGAGGTCATGTGATTGCTGTCTATAAGAAGGAAGCGGGAGCTTCTGGATCATAGGAGATCCAGACAACTCTGTTATGCAGCCAGCAGGCTGCATCTCTCTTGTAATTGTGGTTAATATGCCAGTCACAGTTACAGGAGAAATAAGATGAAAACAAAAATAATTGAATCTTGAAATGACCCCCACCCCCGAAGAACTTTTGTGACCTTATGGGAGGAACAATGTGTGAAATAAATAGAGAATATATAAATGAATAAATACATAAATAAAAAAGTAGCAGATAAAATTTAAATAAAAAAACAGTCTCATTCTAAATGACAGTTACTAGCCCTCATAAAAAAAATGTCTGAAATACAGAAATAATTGTTACAGAATGGGGAGCACATTTTTAAATGTATTTTAATGGCCTTTTGTGATCATAAAAATGTGAAAAACGTACTTATTTCCCTTATTCACCAACTGATATCAGCAAAAATCAGCAAAAAAAAATATATCACAGTGACAGAAAAATAAAGCGTATGTATTACGAAAGAAAGAAGCAAACATTATAGGAATATCTGATCGAGAAAAAAATTTTTTTTTTTACTGTGCAACAGCTCTGCACACAAGCTTGTTTTATTCTAAAAACAACTGTAGCTTGCTGCATCATTCCTCGTGTATTCCAGAGCAACATTAGCAGTATTCCTCACTCAGTAGGTGCACACTTCCAGACCACTTCCTCTTTATCCATAATTCCATAGGGATCTCTCTCTCTCTCTCTCAATGATTTCTTTGGTAATAATTATCTTAAGTCATAGCAACACTATAGCCTTAGGGGACTGCTTCAGACCTTAAAGTTGTGTAGGTAGTGAAGGGTCAAATCCATTGAGGATATTTTCTTAATAGAGTACATACTATTAAACGACCTATAGTTCTTAAATGGATTTGATAACATCATTAGTATTTATATTTACACAGTTAGAATATTATTGGAATCCTAGTCAGATCTGCACAAGCCATGGCTGGATCAGCATTTCTGTAATGATTTTCTGCAGTTTCTTTAAATCCCAATTATTTTATCCATGGTGTGGGCTTAGTTCACAGCTCAAGTGACTTCCGAAAGCCAAAGGATACAGTATGTAAACAGGTTGCAAATTTGTCACAGATTTTTTTCACACTGAATATGGCAACTGATTTTTCCCCAATTTGCCACAAATCCATGGCAAAATCTTTCCATGTGAAAAACATTTGCCTTAGTTCACAGCAGATTGCATCCTTTAACCTCTGCATGTGGGAACTCCTAGGTGAAGATCCTATAGATAAATTTCCATGTCACAGATTTTTTGTCTTGATTTCCTTCATAGCTTGAACATCAGATGAGGAAGAGAAGAGGTTGAGCATTGGTCAATTGAATATGGAATATATTATTTGGGCTAAGATTCTGAAGAGTATTTTACACTGAGGTTTTCTGGGTTCCTTAGATGGTCAGGATTTGTAAAGCTAAGAATTTGATGTGTGTATATGATAAAAAACAACATTAGTCATAAGGCATCTGGGAGGCACACTAAAACATCTGTGCGCTCTTTAAAAGCTAGCCTTTACAATTATTGGTCCTTCACAGAACATAAAACACTGACTCATGGTAGTAATGAATGCACCATGATGACTGAACATTAAACAGGTTGGCCTAGATTTATCAAAGCATGCTTGAAGTTTAGCTCTTCTTATCTAGCATTTGCATGAACGTAAGATTAGGAAAACATTTGTTGCCCTTTGAGAAATGTAGGCCAGTGTAATACTTTAGTACATTCTCTCATTCAAGTGGAGTAGGGCTGTGACATATATACTATAAACACAGTCCATACTAGTTGTAGAAAGAAAAGCATAATGCTGTTTATAAATGTCAAATGCTATGATTCCCATGGGCCACTTTCTGAAGGTAACTGTATTAACTTATTTTATGCTAATAATTAATCTTCCAAAAACTAGACCCGTTAGACCCCATGCATTAAAATCTCACAGGACCTATTTTTCTTTTCAAATTTCAAACAGGTGGTTTTAAAACAAATATTTAGATATGGACCTCAATGTGTTAAATTAAGATTGGAGCTGGAAAAGCTTTCCGGAGAAAATCCAACTTTACATTAATGTGATATATAAAGCATGAATTATTTCATTTCTGTAGTGTAGGGTCTTTGTAGACCTGAAATGAGCTGTTAAGGGTATGCCACACTGAACAATATCGCTAACGGGATCGCTAAAAAACGTCACTATTTAGCGATCCCGTTAGCGATGTTGTTCAGTGCGGCAGCTGCCAGCGACGAGCTTCCTGCTGTGATCTCGCTCGTCGCTGGAATCGTTCCGGACCCTATTTTCTCGTCGGCGCTCCCGCTGGGTAAGTATATATCGCTAGTGTGGCACCTTTTCTTAGCGATTTAGCGGTACTTTTGTACCGCTAAAGTCGTTAAGAAGATCGCTAACGGCGATAGCGTCGTTAACTATATCGCTAAATGTGGCCGCATTTAGCGATATAGAAACAATCCCGCTAGCGATCGCATTAGTATGCGTCGTTATCGTGATCGCTAGCGGGATTGTTTAGTGTGGCAGTACCTTTAGCTAATGTACTAAGGGCAGACAGGGAAAACAAAGGAAAAGATAAGAGTAAAAAGCACAAAAGAATTGAAGCAAAAAGGGATTATCGAACCATATAACACCACAAATCAATAGTGCAAGTGTTAAGATAGTGGGACAAATAATTTTGAAAGATAATGTGGGTATACTATAATTGAATACACAAATCGAGCTAAATCAACAGTCCTAAGGACTAATTACAGGGTATAATAGATTGCAGTGCTAGGTAGGCAGGGAATGTATGTAGGTATATACTGTAGATATCACTGCTAGTCAGGCAGGCATAGTATGTGGCATGCTTCATTGCATACATCAAGAGGGTCCATTCCATTACTGTCTGCTGCAGCCTATTACATATATTGACCATATATACATAGCCCCAGATATCAGTGGCCAGGAATAATTTGTTTTTGCATCTTAACCCTGATTATTTAATTCAAAAGCAATCCTGAGCAAATGTTTTTTTTCTCCATTTTCTTGTTGACACTGCAGAATACAGCCAGATCCTTTTTTATAGTACAGCGTGAAAATCCAGCTATTTTAAACGTTTTTGATCACATCTGAATGTGTAGAAAATTCTGCAATTTTTGTGGTACTGTAAAAAATTCTTTGAGTGTCTTAAACAATTTCTTGACACCATTTTGCTGCCAAAAAATATTTAGCTACAGGGCAGATATTTTACTCTGGGTTTTGTCCGCCACACGGATCGCATATCATTACGCTCAAAATTGTGCCATTTCAGGCCTCCATAGAATTGTTTTTGTTGTGTCTTAGCCTATTTATTGACACAATTTTACTGGCCAAAAAAAAAATGCAGGCCAGATATTTGAAAGTCTGGTATCTCCGTGACACACCTCATCTATCTGTGGGCCTCAAATTGTGGCATTTGGGCCTCCATTCAACTGTTTTTGCTGTGTGTTAAGGTACTGTCACACTAAGCGAGATCGCTAACGAGATCACTACTGCGTCACCGATTTTATGACGCAGTAGCGATCTCGTTAGTGACGCAGCTGTGTGTGACATGTAGCAGCGATATGACCCCTGCTGCGATGTCGCTGATCGCTCATGAACGTTCTGAGCCGTTTTTTGGTCGTTGGTGTCCCGCTGGTGAGCCTGAATCGCTGAGTGTGACACCCTTTATGAACGACTTTACCAGCGTCACAGGTGGGACTAGGTCGTTATGATCTCTGCTGAGATCTTTGTGAGATCTTTGTGATTGGAATCTAAACTAGCGATCACATAGCGATCGCACCAGCGATCTCGCCAGGTCGTGTCGTTGTCGTGATCGCTGGTGCGATCGCTAAGTGTGACAGTGCCTTTACACTAGTTCTTGACATTATTTTGCTGTAAAAAAATAAAAATACAGGCCACATATTTTTACAGTGTGGTATCTCCGTCACACGCCTCATTTATCTGTGGGCTAAAAATTGTGGCATTTCAGGCCTATATTGAACTGTTTTTGCTGTGTCTTTGGCTAGTTAGTGACACTATTTTTCTGTTTTTTAAAAAAATACCGTCCACATAATTTAAAGTCTGGTATCTCTGTCACATGACTCACCTATCTGTTGTCTAAAAATTGTGGCATTTCAGGCCTATATTGAACTTTTTTTGCTGTGTCTTAGCCTAGGTTTTGACTCAATTTTGCTGTGAAAAAAAAAATACAGGCCAAATATTTGAAAGTGGGGTATCTTCGTCACACGGCTCATCTCTCTGTGGGTAACAAATTGTGCCATTTGAGGGCTCCATCGAATTTTGCTTGCTGTGTCTTACCCTACTTATTGAAGCAATTTTGATGTAAAACAAAAAAATTGCTAACAGATAATTTAAAGTCTGGTATCTCCATCACATGACTCATCTATCTGTGGGCTAAAAATTTTGTCATTTTTGTTCCTCCATTGAACTATTTTGGCTGTGTCTTAGCCTACTTATAGACATTATTTTTCTATTTTAAAACAAAATACAGGCCAGATATTGTAAAGTGTGGTATCTCCGTTACACGCCTCACATATCTGTGGGCTAAAAATTGTCATTTGAGAGCTCCATCAAGATGGTTAGCAAAGATGACGCCGTAATTAGCATCACCAGTTCTCTGTGTTTTGAAATGCTCTCTGCTCACAATCAAAGAGGATGCATTGCAGGCGGAGATTGATGAGATGGAGCAAGCAACCATACAGGGTGATTACACACAGCCCAGCCTCATCTCATCCCAACATGGATTGGGTGACGATGAGGAGGAGGAGGAGGAAGAACAGGAGCTACTTTCATGCGCTCTAGATGGTACTAGAAGTACAACTGTCATGCCGTCTGTTCAGTGTGAATGGCCTAAGGACAAGGAGGAGGAGGAGAGCATCGTCAGTCGTTCTTTTGGTGAGGACACAGAAGTCTTGCCTGTTAGCAGTCTGGCACACATGGCTGAGTTTATGTTACATTGCCTTTCCCGTGACCCTCGTGTTGTCAAAATGTTGGGTGTCAGTCATTACTGGTTGGTGACACTTCTAGACTCACGTTACAAGGAGAACTTTCTATCTCTTATTCAAGAGGCAGACAGGTCTACTAAAATGGTGCAGTAACAGAGGGCCCTTGTTGCGGAATTATTTAAAAAATTCCCATCTGAAAAGTCTGGCGGCAGAGATCACAGTTCGTTGGACAACCAAGGAGTACAGGCAAGAGAGACACAACTACTATCCAGCAGAGGCAGGGTAACACTGGTTAAGTTCTGGGAGAGTTTTCTCAGACCCCCCATCGCACAGGCCCTGATGTGCGGGGTACTCTCACAAGTAGTGCAAAGTTTTGGAAGATGCTGAAGGAGTACCTTGCTGACCGTACCAAGGTCCTCTGTGATTCCTCTGTGCCTTATAGTTATGGTGTATCCAAGCTGGATATGTGGCATGAACTGGCTCTGTACACCTTGGAGGTCCTGGCCTGCACTGCCGCTAGCGTTTTGTCAGAGCGGGTATTTAGTGCCGCTGGTGTAATTCTAACTGATAAGCGCATCCGCCTGTCAACTGAAAATGCTGACAGGCTGACTCTTATAAAAATGAACAAGGACTTCTGTACACCACCGAATGATAGCAGTGAAACATAAACTGTAGTCCAATGTCTTTTTTGGGAACTCTATTATCATGCACCTCTTCAAACCCACACATGGGTATACGATTACTGATTTCACCTATTTGCTGTTGCTGTCCTCCTCCTTCTCTTCACCCTCATCATCCAGCACCACTAGATCACCATGGTGACCGTGGTCCGTGATGCAACAGCCACGTTATTGTATTCAATGGTGTTTTTTATGCCAGTAAAAAAATGTTTACACATTACGTTGATGTGTACACCCCACAGGGAAATGTTTGTCAGCCAATACACTTAGTGTATGGGCATTACAAGTATAGGAGACCTGCTCCTTTGTAATGGGAAAATGTTTTTTTATGAGGCCCTCCTCCAAGTTTCTTCCAAGGGGGATTGGGGTGCATGCAAATTTGGGGCAGGCCTTGCATTCACTGCATAGCCGAACAGTATGGGAGACACAGTTCATAATAATGGGAACTGTAGGGGATGGTCAGCTGCTTCAACAATGCAATTCTCAACTTTTGGGTCTTCATCCTCAACACTCAGATTCTGCACTGGGAGTATATATATTGTATTTAGTGAAAATTTCTACCAGAAGTGGTGAGGAGTAAGGTGGCGTCTCATGCCAACGCGGTGTCATCCCATTACTATAAGTAAAACGTCTCTACAGGACATCTCTATAGCTCCCATATGACTCTAGTGTCATCTATTTGAGAGTATCCTCAAAGCAGTCGGACCGTCCGTTGATGACCGAAACGTTGTTTTATGACTGCAATAAATTTTTCTCATTTGCCTATAAGTTGAGTGCCAAGTTTATTTCTTCATTCGTAAAAGAATCACAGTCGTTTACCTGAATAAAGATAAGAATCTGAATGGCGGCGCTCCCGCGCCCTGCCACGGCTGCTAAATGCGGCTGTGAGTGGGATGGGGAACAGCCTGGCTTAAATGACTGCAGCGTGTACCGCCGGACCGGAAGTGCGTGGTCCCGACCGGAAGTGACGCTGCGGTATGGTCTGTGACACTGCGCATGCGCAGAGATGTAAGGAATCGCCATTTTAGGTACTGGTAAGGAAACTGAGGGCGTCCACATGAAGAAGAGAGGAGAATGATGATAATTATGGCCAGAAAGGTGATCATAAGGGAGAGGGAGGATTGGCTGAAGTAAGAGTAGTGAGAATAAAGAAAGAGGAAAATAAAAATAATGGGGGAATGGCAAGTTGGAATAGTGGAGAAGACAAGGAAGGAGAAAAGGAGAAAAAAGAAAAGAAAAAAGGGGAGAAAGATAATCCTTTAAGAGGTGCATGAAAAAAATGAATAAATGAAAATGGGAAGATCGCAATAAGAGGGAAAAATGAAAAATAAAAAAAAAAAAATAAAAAAATAAAATGAAAATAAAAATAAAATAAAAGAAATTGGAATTTAAAATATCAAAAATAATAAACGTCATTAATTGAAAAAAATGAAAAAATGAAAAAAATGAAAAAATGAAAAAAATGTAAAAATGAAGAAAAGAATGAAAAAATGAAGAAAAATGAATAAAAAGGTGAAGAGAATGAAAAAAATGAAAAAATGAAAGAAAATAAAATAAAAAGTAAAAAACAAAAAAATTAAAATAAGAAAAATGAAAAAAATGAAAAAAATGAAAAGAATGAAAAAATAAATGAAAAAATGAAAAAATAAATGAAAAAATAATGATGAGAAAATGAAAAAACAAAAAAATGAAAAAATAGAGGGTTAAAAATCAGACTTACCGGTAAGGAATAATATTCAACGATTCTGGAAACAAATGAGATAAGAAAATTATTAGAGCAGCCAATTGATCTCCCTATTAAGGCCTCTAGGGGATAATGTATCGAGTTTGTGGATCCAATACGTTTCTCTAAGTTTTAATCGTCTGATGTAGTCACCACCCCTTCTGGGTCTCAACACTTGTTCAATTACCTGAAATTTTAATTGAGCTACAGAATGTTTATATTGAGCAAAATGTTCAGGTAAAGGTAGCCAGATTTTGCTAGTACGTATAGTCGACTTGTGACTCGCTATCCTGTCGCGTACATGTTGGGTAGTCTCGCCCACGTACAGGAGACCGCACGGACATTTAATCACATATATCACATTGTTAGAGTCACACGTGAAAAAGCCTTTAATGGGAAAGGATTTACCTGTTCTTGGGTGAGTGATGTTGTCCGATTTAATCACATTTGAGCATGATGCACAACTTAAACAGGGGAAAGTCCCATGTCGACGTGATGTGAGAAAGCGTTGTGTAAGCTTAGGTTGCATACTACCAATGTCTGCGTGTACTAACTTGTCTTTGAGATTAATGGCCCTCCTGCTGCACATCAAAGCAGGAGATGTAAACGCATCAATAGAGGGGTATGCCCGTGTCAAAAGTGGCCAGTGCTTACGGATACTTGTATGAACCTTAGACATCAGGGATGATAGGTATGTACGAACGGGACCCTTTCTTTTTTGATGGTGGATGGAGGTAAAGCAGGTGGTGAGAGGGCACAAGCTACTTCATCCTTAAGGAGTCTGTCAGGATAGTTACGCTCTCTGAATTTATGCGATGTCTCTTCTAAGTGTGTTTTCAGCAAACGAGGATCAGAGACGATTCTAGAGATGCGTGTGAACTGAGATCTCGGAAGACTGTCTTTAGTAGGCTTGGGATGGCCGCTGGAGTAATGTAGGAGACTATTACAGTCTGTAGGTTTTACATATAAGTCGGTAGATAGGTTACCGACTGGGTCCTTCAACACCTGAGTATCCAAGAATGAAATGTTATTAATATTGTAGTGAATTGTAAACTGAAGGTCTGGGTCGATAGAATTGAGGTAGGTATGAAAGGAGAGTAGCGATTCCGGGAAACTGTCCCATATAAAGAAAATATCGTCAATATAACGATGGTAGCATTTGACATATTTCTTGTACATATCCATGGGATATACCCATTTTTGCTCAAATCTATGCATGAATGCATTCGCATAGGCGGGTGCTACGTTACTTCCCATCGCGGTACCCCGTGATTGCACGTAGAACGTGTCCTCGAAAAGAAAAAAATTTTCATATAGAATCAATGTCAGGAGCTCGAGACAGAATTTAATGGAATTCTGTGATAAGTTTGACGTCTCTAAAAGTGATTTGGTGGCCTCAATGCCTTTATTATGAGCAATGGACGTGTAGAGGCTATTGACGTCTAGTGTTACCAAGAGACTGTCGGGTGAGGTGGTTTTGAAGTTTTTGATCACTGTAAGGAAATGGCTTGTGTCTAGAATGAATGATTCAGTAGTTTTGACAAGCGGTGTCAAAATCTTCTCAAGGTAAACCGAGAGAGGTGACAATATTAATCAGTAGACGCTACAATAGGTCTACCGGGAGGGTTATTGAGGGATTTATGAATTTTGGGGAGGATGTAAAAGACCGGAGTTATTGGATGAGGATTGGTAAGAAACTTAACTGTCTTCTGGTCTATTATACCCCTGTCTAAAGAAGTCTTGAGTAAAGCTTGAATTTTAGAGTTAATAACAGAGGTGGGGTGTCTCGGAACAATTTTATAGGTTTGGGTATCTGAGAGTTGTCGTTTAATCTCACTGGTGTAAGAGGAATGGTCCATAATGACCGCAGCACCCCCTTTATCAGCTGGTTTTACAACAATTGAATTATTCCTTTGTAATGCCTTAAGTGCTTGAGATTCAATGGATGTTAAATTTCTATGTATAGGAAAGAAACCAAGTTTTTGTTTGTGTACTAATGTCTTAACATCCTGATACACAAAGGAAATAAAAGTCTCGATAGCATGAAATGATTGTGGTGGGTTGAAGGAACTGAGATTCCTGAGACCCAACTTTTCAATGGAAATCTCCGTACCAGAGACATCCCCGAGTGGGGTTACTCTGGATACTGGGGTATCCGTTTGTGTCCCGAAGTAGGTTTTAAGTCTTATAGCACGGAAAAACCGCTGTAGGTCCTTCTCCAGCTGGAACGAGTCCCAGTTTGGGGTAGGACAAAACGAAAGTCCCTTTTGGAGTACCGATAGTTCAGCAGGAGAGAGGGTATATTTGGAGATGTTGATCACTGAGTTTGTTTTGGTCTTACCTAAGACCTGGTAGTCATTTTTTCTCCTCCTCGATCGTCTTGTCTTTCGTTGCGTGGAGGGCCTCCCCTGCGTCCTCTCCCTAAAAAAGGCATCCTCGTAGAGCCCATTGATGAATCGCTTTCGGTTGAGGACCCAAATTTGCGATGATAGGGACGGCGCCAGGTACTTGAGCCGAAGGAGTCGTTCCATCTGTATACTTTATTGTTGGTATAATCGTCAGTGTCCCTCTGGAACTTTTGGCGTTTGCGGTCTTCCAAGAATTTTCGTTGGTCAGAGATGATTTTTTCGGTTTTGTCCTTCAAGTTGGACCAATCAGATGATGTAAGAGTAGAAGTAAGTTGGGTTTCAATTGCTTTTATCTTTTCTTTTGTCTCAGCGATGCCCTTCTGTAAGTATTCAATTGTAAGAATTATTATGTCAAGTGAACATTTATTGAGAATTTGTCTAAATTTAGTGCAGAAATCTTCGTTTTCCCTAAAGAGGGTGGGACGTAAATTACATCTAAGACCCCTAGGGATCTTTCCCTGTTTGTGGTACTCCGCCAGAGTAATGCAATGTAAGTCAAAAGACAATAATTTCCGCCTCTCCTGACATTGATTCTATATGAAAATTTTTTTCTTTTCGAGGACACGTTTTACGTGCAATCACGGGGTACCGCGATGGGAAGTAACGTAGCACCCGCCTATGCGAATGCATTCATGCATAGATTTGAGCAAAAATGGGTATATCCCATGGATATGTACAAGAAATATGTCAAATGCTACCATCATTATATTGACGATATTTTCTTTATATGGGACAGTTCCCCGGAATCGCTGCTCTCCTTTCATACCTACCTC
>JARQOD010004656.1:0-53279 GCA_033576555.1 Oophaga sylvatica
TACAGCCAACTGTTGGCTATACCATGGGCTAGGCAGCACTGTCCCACGTCCACTGTCCCCTGTGGACCCTGCATCCACCACATTAACCCAGTGCGCAGTGATGGACACGTAATGGTCCTGGCCATGCCTACTGGCCCATGCATCTGTTGTGAGGTGCACCTTTCAACTGACTGATCGTTTGAGTGCATGAACAATGCAGTCTTTCACATGCAGGTGGAGGGCAGGGATGGCTTTTCTAGAAAAGAAGTGCCGACTGGGTAGGTCATAGCGTGGGACAGCATAGGCCATGAGCTCTCAGAACACTGCGCTTTCAACCAAACGGAAGGGTATCATCTCTAATGAGATCAGTTTGGCAATGTAGGCGTTCAAAGCCAGTGTACGAGGATGAAAGGATGAGTACTTTCTTGTCCTACTCAGAGTGTCTGCTAGGGTGAGCTGGACTTGAGAGCTGCATATGGGGGAACTAGCGGTGGACATGACGGACTGAGAGGGGTTGGTGATGGTGGTGGTGGTGATGGCCTAGAATCAGTCTTTCATTGCAAAAACATTGTGATTCCCTGACTGCTTTGGCCTTGCGATGACACCTCAATATTTCTTTCTGGTGGTGTGCTAACCGGTGGGCTTACAGTGGGGAAGCGATGGAGCGTTGCTGGCTACCTTCAGTCGGAGCAGGTGCACATGTGCTACCTAAGGTATCGTAGTCCCTCCACACTTGCAAGTGCATGGTATTTAAATGTCTAAGCATGCAACTGGTATTCAAATTTCTGAGATTTTTCCCTCGGCTAAAGGTCCTTCCGCACTTCTTACAGATAACCTTTGCCTCATCAATAGGATTTTGGTCAAAAAAGAGCCACACTGCACTCTTCCTACTATGGTACAACTTTTCAGGGCTTGCACGCTGTGCTAATTTGACAGTCTGGCCAAGCTGTCCTGCAACTCTTTTTGTTTTTTTTTTAACACGTTTTTGGACTGCTACGGGCCTGCCAGATAACAGTTGCTGCGATGTCGATTCCTGCTGCGGATCCTCCTCCTGTTCTGAGCTGTTGCCAGCAGCACCCTCTTTCCCCAATGGAAATCCGGGTCAACAACTGGGTCATCCATAACCACCTCCTCAATTTCATGTGCACCTTCCTTTGTGTCACCGTGTAAGGTGGTAGTATATGCGGGAAGGGGCACCTGAGTTTCATCAGGGTCAAATTCTGGCTCAGTAGACTGCGAGGGCAATGTAGTGCTGTGGGTGAATGTACCAGCAGAATCATCTAGCAGTGGCTGTGCATCAGTGCACTCCATGTCAGATTCACCTTGGACTGGGAATTCAGGATTTGACTTGATAACCCAGGCATGGTATGTGAAAAAAGCTCCATGGAGTAATGAGAAGTGTGGCCTGCCACATCCTTCACTTTTGGTGGGGGTGAAGGACACAAGGAAAGGTGTTGTTCCTGAACAGGAGCCTGCACTGATGACTCAGTGCTTGTATTTTTTGAAACTTCAGAAGAGGAGGCGATAGAGCTGGAGGCCTGTTAAAGCCTGTTCCTGATGCTCCGGCTTTAAAATCATTTTACCTACTCCCAGAAAAGGGAGCCTTCCAGGTCTTCTTGAGCCAGACTATGACGCCGGCTCAACACCTCCTGCCTTAGGTGCTATTGTGCTTTTGGCACTTCCAGCAGATGCACCACCACCACCATCAGTACCAGCTGGCCCCCTACGCCCACGTACGCGGCCTCTTCCTCCATACTTCCTCATTTTTGGGAAAATGTACCCAAAATACCAGGAGATATATGGTACTGTATCAGAAGCATACAGCTGTGTACAGTCTAGGGATAATTGTAAATCTCCGTTTTTATTTCAGGAGTCAGACACAGACGCTCTCAGGCTCAGTATGGATTAGACAAGAATATAAAAAGCTGAAAAAGGGTACTGTACCACCAGATACCAGGTATATATAGTATAGTGAAAATATTGTTAATCTCCCTATATATTTCGGGAGTCAGACACAGACGCTCTCAGGCTCAGTATGGATTAGACAAGAATATAAAAAGCTGAAAAAGGGTAATGTATCAACAGATACCAGGTATATACTCTGGAAATATATACGGAGATTTAAAATTACCCCAACACTGTATACAGCTGTACGCTTGTGATACAGTACCCTTTTTCTTCTTTTTATATTCTGGTCTAATCCATACTGAGCCTGAGAGCGTCTGTGTGTGACTCCTGAAATATATACTGAGATTGTAATTTTCACCAATACTATATACATCTGGCATCTTCTGATACAGTACCCTTTTTCTGCTTTTTAAATTCTGGTCTAATCCATACTGAGCCTGTGAGAGTCTGTGTCTAACTCTGGAAATATATGCGGACATTTACAATTAATCCAATACTGTATACAGCTATACTCTTCTGATAGATTACCCTTTTTCTGCTTTTTATATTCTGGTCTAATCCATACTGAGCCTGTGAGCGTCTGTGTGTTACTCCGGAAATATATACGGAGATTTACAATTACCCCTAGACTGTATACAGCTGTACTCTTGTGATACAGTACCCTTTTTCGGCTATTTATATTCTGGTCCAATCCATACTGAGCCTGAGAGCGTCTGTGTGTTACTCTGGTAATATATACGGAGATTTAAAATTACCCCAACACTGTATACAGCTGTACGCTTGTGATACAGTACCCTTTTTCTGCTTTTTATATTCTAGTCTAATCCATACTGAGTCTGTTAGCATCTGTGTTTTACTCCAGAAATATATACGGAGACTTAAAGTTACCCCCACACTGTATACAGCTATACGCTTCTGATACATTACCCTTTTTCTGCTTTTTAAATTCAGTTGTAATCCATACTGAGCCTGTGAGCGTTTGTGAGTTACTCTCGAAATATAGACGGAGATTTAGAATTTTCCCCTTCACCGTATACAGCTGTACGCTTCTGTTACAGTACCATATATCTGCTGGTATTTTGGGTACAATTTTCCAAACATGAGGAAGTATGGTGGAAGAGGCTGCGGACGTGGGCGTGAGGGGCCAGCTGGTACTGATGGTGGTGGTGGTGCATCTGCTGGAAGTGCCAAAAGCACAATAGCACCTAAGGCAGGAGGTGTTGAGCCAGCGTCATAGTCTGGCTCAAGAAGGCCTGGAAGGCTCCCTTTTCTAGGAGTAAGTAAACCGCTTTTAAAGCGGGAGCATCAGGAACACTTTTTGTCTTACATTGCCGAAACAGCCTCCAGCTCTCTCACCTCCTCTTCTGAAGTTTCAAAAAATGCAAGTACTGAGTCGTCATTGCAGGCTCCTGGTCAGGAACAACACATTTCCTTGTGTCCTTCACCCCCACCAAAAGTAATATCCTGAATTCCCCAGTCCAACATGAATCTGACATGGAGTGCACTAATGCACAGACACTTCTAGATGATTCTGCTGGTACACTCAACCAGAGCACTACATTGCCCTCGCAGTCTAATGAGCCAGAATCTGACCCTGATGAAACTCAGGTGCCCCTTCCTGCATACTATACCACTTTACACGGTGACACAGAGGAAGGTGCAGATGAAATTGAAGAGGAGGTGATGGATGACCCAGTTGTTGACCCGGATTGGCATCCACTGGGGGAAGAGGGTGCTGCTGGCAATAGCTCAGAAGAAGAGAGGGATCTGCAGCAGGCATTGACATCGCAGCAGCGGTTATCTGGCAGGCATGTAGCATTCCAAAAAGGTGTTAAAAAAACAAAAAGAGTTTCAGGACAGCTTGGCCAGATGGTCAAATTAGCACAGCGTGCAAGCCCTGAAAATTTATCCCATAGTAGGAAGAGTGCAGTGTGGCACTTTTTTGACCAAAATCCTACTGATGAGGCAAAGGTTATCTGTAAGAAGTGCGGAAGGACCTTTTGCCGAGGGAAAAATCTACGAAATTTGAATACCAGTTGCATGCTTAGACATTTAATCAACATGCACTTGCAAACGTGGACGGACTTCAAAACCTCATGTAGCACATGTGCACCTGCTCCGACTGAAGGTAGCCAGCAACGCTCCATCGCTTCCCCACTGTAAGCCCACCGGTTAGCACACCACCAGTAAGAAATTTTGAGGTGTCGTCGCAAGGCCAAAGCAGTTATTGAATCACAATGTTTTTGCAACAAAAGTCTTAATCTAGGCAATCACCACCACCACCACCATCACCAACCCCCTCTCAGTCCGTCATGTCCACAACTAGTTCCCCCATATGCAGCTCTCAAGTCCAGCTCATACTTGCAGACACTCTGAGTAGGACAAGAAAGTACTCATCCTCTCATCTGCGTACACTGGCTCTGAACGCCTACATTGCCAAACTGTTCTCTTTAGAGATGATGCCCTTCCGTTTGGTTGAAAGCGCAACGTTCTGAGAGCTCATGGCCTATGCTGTCCCATGATATTACCTACCCAGTCGGCACTTCTTTTCTAGAAAAGCCATCCCTGACATCCACCTGCATGTGAAAGAACGCATTGTCCATGCACTCAAACAATCAGTGAGTGGAAAGGTGCACCTCACAACAGATGCATGGACCATTAAGCATGGCCAGGACCGTTACGTGTCTATCACTGCGCACTGGTTTAATGCGGTGGATGCAGAGTCCACAGGGGACAGCGGCGGTGGGACAGTGCTGCCTAGCCCGCGATATAGGCAACAGTTGGCTGTAGGCATTCGACCCTCCTCCTCCAGAAGCGAAAGCTCGTCGACAGAGCATAGACACTTCCCCTTGAGAAAGCGAGGCGTACAGCAGCGAAATGCGCGACGGGTCCTGTCTGATGGCACCTAGCACTTGGTGAGAAACCTGTTTTCTGAATCCGCTCCCTAATTAATTTAACTTATAATGGTATGATTTGTGAGGGATTGCGGTGTTCTAGTATGAGCAATCGCCATGTTATTTAGAGACCTTCTCATTGTAGAGTTCATTCCTAACTGATTGGCATTAGTCGCATATCTGATTAATTAAACAGGTGTTCCCATATTGATATTTAAATCGACCATGTGTAATGTTTAGACCTGTTTTCGTGCTTTGTGTGGCCATTTTTTCTGGTGTCTTTTAACACACATCTTGTAAGTTTTAATGTTGGTGTCAACTTTACTTGTACATTATTAATAAAATATTTCATATTTTTACAAAAACTCCTTTTTTTTGTTCTCTGGTATTTACATGATTTAAGTATGGAGTTAAGTGTAGCAATTAGGCGAACTGTGTTCATTGCTACATAATATGAATCTGGACATGTGTTTGTTATGGTTGAGAGGCTGTGCAAACAGAGGCATGCTGTAATGCATTTGTGGAGGATACACGGCAGGCAGTTTGAGGGCAGATATGGAGTTGTCGGGTGTGCAGTGGGCAAAGCTGAAAGACTTCTGTAAAGTCTTTCAGTGTTTTGAGGAATGCACACGGCTGGTAAGCGCAGACAACGCCATTATAAGCATGAGTATCCCACTTATGCGTCTGCTCATGAAAACTTTGACTCACAATAAGGATCAGGCGTCTGCTGTGGAGGAGGAAGAGGAGGAGGAGGAGAGAGAAGCCTTGAGAACAGTCAGCCATTGTCTGCTCAGGGAACTGTCCTGGAAGTGGTGAGGAAGAAGAGGAAGAGGAGAAGGAGGATGAGGGGATGATTATTTTGGGGAGGAGGATGCTTCTCAGGGGCAAGAGAAAATGTTGGCTTGGCAAAGTTAGGTACAGGGTTTGTGCATGACTGGAGGGATGTGGATTTGGCAGAAAGTGCTCCTCCACCCACCACTGGCAGTACATCATTGACACCTGGAACATTGGCCCACATGTGTGATTATGTCTTGCGGATCCTAAAAAGGGACCCCCGCATTGCCAAAATTATGAAGGATGACGACTACTGGTTGGCCAGCATCCTCGATCCACGCTGTAATGGCAAATTGCAGAACATCATACCACAAGAGAACCTAGAGCTAATATTGGCGAACAAACAAGCAACTCTGGTAAACCGATTGTTAAGGCATTCCCAGCAGACAGCAGCGGTGCAGGTTCTATCATGAGCCGTACTGGGCCAAACGGAAGATGTGTTCGTGATGCACACAGCCGAAGTGCCGCTGGAGACAGGGTTTCATGACCATGTTGTGGACTGATTTCTCGAGTACCGCTCACACGACTGGTAATACTGAATCGATTGCAACAGACAGGAACAGGAGTTGTCAACTATGGTTCAAATTACCTCTTCTCCCCTATCGATGTTCTCCCTCACAGTTCATTCCCCTTTGACTACTGGGCCTGTAAACTGGACACCTGGCCTGAATTGGCACAATATGCCTTACAGGAGCTCGCTTGCCCTGCTGTAGTGTGCTATCAGAAAGAGTCTTTAGTACTGCTGGATCAATCCTGACAGAAACAAGGACCCGGCTGTCGACCAAAAATGTTGGTGATCTCACTTTCATTAAAATGAACCATGCCTGGGTTTCAAAGGATTTTGTACTACCTTCCCCTGATGACACATAGGTTGCCAACAAAATGGCTCGCTTTGTCCTCCTCTTCCTCCGACTACTTCAATTCCTTCATTTGCAGCTGCTGAACATCCAGCCTACACCTCAACATATGCCAGTTTTTCCACCACCCTAACAGGGCTTCCCCCCAAGGCCAACATCAGTACCTGGCGCACCTGGGCAAGTGCCGTTGCCTTGAGCAGTGGGGGGGTCCATTCGTGGGCTACGGCACTGGCACAGGCCACTCATAGTGCGCAAATGTGTCTCTGACGCTGGGGGGCCCACTTCCCAGACACACTGGCGTACAATGAGGGGCCCTGTTCCAGTGCCGTCGCCCATGAGTGGCCCCCCCGCTTGCTCGGGGCCCCAGCATTTGCAACACTTTCTTCTCCCTGCTCCACCGCTGTGACATCTCCCGCGTTTCCCAACAGTGACATACAGGTCAGAGAGCGCGATTACGTCATGTCTGTACGCCCTCTGCCTGAACAGTCCAAGTGTAGAGAGCTGGAAGATGGTGACGCTGAGGAGTCCAGAGTAGATCAGTGCCCAGCGAGGAGAGGTAGTTCTTTTTTTTTAATGTTTGGAGCAATATATGGGGAGCATTAACACTGGAGAATGATATATGGGCCCATCATACACTTGAGCATCATAGATAGGGCCCATTATACACTGGAGCATTATAAATGGGGCACATTATATATAGAGCATTATATAGGCCCATCATACACTGGAGCATCATATAACGGGTCCCATTATACACTGGAGCATTATAAATGGGGCCCATCATACACTGGAGCATCATATACGGGCCCATTATAAACTGGAGCATCATCCATGGGGCCCATCACATACTGGAGCATCATATGGTGCCCATTATATATGGAGCATTATATAGCCCATCATACACTGGAGCATCATCCATGGGGCCCATTATATAAGGAGCATTATACACTGTTTGCATAATTAGGCCTCTTTCACACTTCCGTTGTGTGACGTCCGCCCATCTGTGAAAATGGCGGATCCGTCAGAAAAGTAAAAAAAAGATGCAAAACTGCTTAGTTTTCTGACGGATCCGCCAAGAAGATTTCACCCGGAAATGATGGAAATTTCGTTCCGGAAAGAGAGAGAGAGAGAGAGAGAGAGAGAGAGAGAGAGCCCGGACAGTGTTTTCTGCATTTTACTATGGTTTTGAATAGAGGCGACGGATCCGCAGGCGGATTCCGTCAATAACGGATGCCGGCGGATCCGCCGCCCATAGGCGGCCATTATACAAAATGGCGGATGCGGCGGATCCGCCGTTGTCCGCCATTTTGGCGGTCAAAAAAAAACGTTGCATTGGACGTTTTTTTGAAATGACGGACGCCAATTTTTGGCGGATCCGTCCAAAAACGGGCCTAACAGACGACCATCCGTCAAAATCCGTCACTAATGCAAGTCTATGGGGAAAAAAACGGATCCGCCAAAAAAAAATGGCGGATCCGTTTTTTTCACATTTTGACGGATTTTGACTGACGTCGCACGACTGAAGTGTGAAAGAGGCCTTACTAGGCAAGTTGTATTGAGAGGATTCTTTTTATGATTGAACAACAACTATGTTCTCAATCAACCCAAAAGACTCCTAAATATCAAAGCTTATTATTTTTGGAAGTTGGAGTGTTTTTTTTTTAGATTTGGCTATCTTATGAGGATATCTGTTTGTGCAGGTAACTATTACTGTGCAGAATTATAAGGCAACTTAATAAAAACCAAATACAGGGGTTGGACAAAATAATGGAAACACCTAACGTTTTGGCATCATAATCTTCGAACATGTTATAAACATGCAAACCGTGACATATGGTAATGTTTTGTAGTTGATTATTTGTGATATGTGTATGTAAATTAACTGTTTGTTTTGCATAATTGTAAGAACATTGATGAGAACCTGATACCAATGGCAGACCTCTCGGATTTTCAAAGGCCAAATTGTTGGTGCTGATATGGCAGTCGCTAGTATAACCCAAAGTGCCCGAATACTTGGCGTGTCAAGAGGTACTGTCTCAAAAGTAATGGCTGCGTTGAAAGAGAAGAAAAACGTCCACAGCAAAGCACAGGTCCGGCCAAAAGTCGAAGTTGACTGAGAAGACCGTCGGATTTTAAAGCGACTTGTGAGAGAGGATCGCAAGACTACGGCTCCGAAAATCATTGCTGAGCTCAATGAACACCTACAGAACCGAGTTTCCACGAAAACTGTTCGTCGGGAGCTGAACAAATCTGGATTCCACGGAAGAGCTGCAATTCGAAAACCGCTGCTCTCAATGACAAATGTTTCCAAGTGTTTAGAGTGGTGAAGAAACCTCCAGAATTGGTCCCTCGAGCCGTGAAACATGTGATATTCTCAGACGAATCATCGTTTACCCTATTTCCAACCTCCGGCTGCATGTACGTTTGGAGACAGCCGAAAGAAGCATTCCATCCAGACTGCCTTCTCCCAACCATAAAACATGGCGAAGGTTCTGTGATGATCTGGGGTGCTATTTTGTGGAGATCCGCCGGGCCAATGATATCCCTTCATGGAAGAATTAACAGCCTCGATTATTTAGGCATTTTGGGTGACCAAGTGCATCCTATAGTTCAAGCACTGTTCCCGGAGGGGAACGCCATCTTTCAGGATGATAATGCACCAATTCATACTGCTAGAATCGTTAAAGCATGGCACAAGGAACATTCTAATGAAGTTGAGCATCTCATCTGGCCCCCACAATCCCCAAACCTCAACATTATTGAGCATTTATGTCGATTTTAGAGATTCAAGGTAGAAGTCGATTTCCGCCGCCATCGTCGCTCAAAGAACTGGAGGGTGTTTTAACTGAAGAATGGGCTAAAATTCCTTTGGAAACAATTCACACCTTGTATGAATTCATTCCTCGGAGAATTGAGGCTGTAATCGCCGCAAAAGGTGGACCTACACCATATTAAACAAACTTTTGTTGATGTTTCCAGGTGTTTCCATTATTTTGTCCAACCCCTGTATATACCCATCTCACTTGTTTATTTTCACCAGGTAAACCAATATAACAACACAAAATTTAGAAATAAACATTTCTGACATTCAAAAACAAAAAAAAAAAAATCAGTGACGAACATAGCCACCTTTCTTTATGATGACACTCAAAAGCCTTCCGTCCATAGATTCTGTCAGTTGGTTTGATCTGTTTACGATCAACATTGCGTGCAGCTGCCACCACAGCCCCTGACACGTTCCGAGAGTGTAATGTTTTCCCTCCCTGTAGATCTCACATTTTATGAGGGACCACAGGTTCTGTATGGGGTTCAGATCAGTGAACAAGGGGGCCATGTCTTTTTTTTTGACCTTTACTAGCCAGCAACGCTGTGGAGTATTTGGATGCATGTGATGAGCATTGTCCTGCATGAAAATCATGATTTTCTTGAACAATACCGACTTCTTCCTGTACCCCTGCTTGAAGAAGGTGTCTTCCAGAAACTGGCAGTAGGTCTGGGAGTTGAGCTTCATTCCATCCTCAACCCGAAAAGGTCCCTCAAGTTCATCTTTGATGATACCAGCCCATACCAGTACCCCACATCCACCTTGCTGGCGTCTGAGTCGGAGTGGAGCTCTCTGCCCTTTACTGATCCAGCCTCGGCCCATCCATCTGACCCATCAAGAGTCACTCTCATTTCATCAGTCCATAAAACCTTAGAAGAATCAGTTTTAAACATATTTCTTGTCCCAGTCCGGACGTTTTATCTTATGTTTTCTTGTTCAAAGGTGGTCTTTTTTCAGCCTTCCTTACCTTGGCCATGTCCCTGAGTATGGCACACCTTGTGCTTTTGATATTCCAGTAACTTTGCAGCTCTGAAATATGGCAAAACTGGTGGCAAATGGCATCTTGGCAGCTTCATGCTTGATTTTCCTCAATTCATGGCAGTTATTTTGAGCCTTTTTTTTATCAACACGCTTCTTGCGATCCTGTTGGCTATTTGCCATGAAACGCTTGATTGTTCAGTGATCACGCTTCAAAAGTTTGGCAATTTCAAGACTGCTGCATCCCTCTGCAAGACATCTCACAATTTTTGACTTTTCAGAGTCCGTCAAATCTCTCTTCTGACCCATTTTGCCAAAGGAAAGGAAGTTGCCTAATAATTAAGCACACCTTATATAGGGTGTTGATGTCATTAGACCACACCGCTCCTCATTACAGAGATGCAAATCACTGGATTTACATAATTGGCAGTTGGCTTTCAAGCCTATACAGCTTGGAGTAGGACAACATGTATAAAAAGGATGATGTGATCAAAATACTCATTGCCTAATAATTCTGCACACAGTGTCTGTGCCCATCATACACTGTAGCATCATCCATGGGGCCCATCATATACTGAGCATCATCCATGGGGCCCATCATATACTGGAGCATCATAAGGGGCCCATTATATATGGAGCATTATATAGCTCATCATACACTGGAGCATTAAAACGGGGCCCATTATACACTGGAGCATTATAAATGTGGCCCATTATATATGGAGCATTATATTTGCCCATCATACACTGGAGCATCATCCATGGGGCCCATCATACACTGGAGCATCATCCATGGGGCCCATCATATATTGGAGCATCATATGGGGCCCATTATATATGGAGCATTACATAGTTCATCATACACTGGAGCATTTTATACGGGGCCCATTATACACTGGAGCATTATAAATGTGGCCCATTATATATGGAGAATTATATTGGCCCATCATACACTGAGCATCATCCAAGGGGCCCATCATATACATGAGCAAAATATGGGCCCATTATATATGGAGCATTATATTGGCCCATCATACACTGGAGCCTCCTTCATGGGCCCATCATACAGTGGACATTATAAATGGGTCCATCATACACTGGAGCATCATATACGGGGCCCATCATATACTGGAGCATCATAGGGGCCCATTATATATGGAGCATTATATTGGCCCATCATACAATGGAGCATTATCCATGGGGCCCATCATACACTGGAGCATTATAAATGGGGCCCATCATACACTGGAGCATCATCCATGGGCCCATCATATACTGGAGCATCATACGGGCCCATTATATATGGAGCATGATATTAGCCCATCATACACTGGAGCATCATCCATGGGCCCATCATATACTGGAGCATTATAAAAGTGGGGCCCATCATACACTGGAGCATCACCCATGGGCCCATCATATACTGGAGCATCATATGGGGCACATTATATATGAGCATTATATTGGCCCATCATACACTGGAGCATCATCCATGGGGCCCATCATACACTGAGCATATAAATGGAGCCCATCATACACTGAGCATCATATACGGGCCCATCATATACTGGAGCATCATATGGGCCCATTATATATGGAGCATTTTATTGGCCATTATAATATGAAGCATTATATTGGCCCATCATACACTGGAGCATCATCCATGGGGCCCATCATATACTGTAGCATTATAAATGGGGCCCATCATACACTGGAGCATCATCTATGGGGCACATCATATACTGGAGCATCATATGGGGTTCATTATTTATGGTGCATCATATAGGGTATGGGGCATCATATGGAGCACATATAGGGCCTATTCTGTATGGAGCATTATATGGAGCCCATTCTGTATGGAGCAATATATGGGGCCCATCATATACTGTATGGAGCTTTATATGCGACTCATTATACTGTATGGAGCAATATGTGGGGATCATTGTACTCTATGGGGACCGTACTATACTTTATGGCACATTATATCGGGATTATCATATACTGTAGCATTATGTGGAGCTCATCATATACTGTATGGAACATTATATGGGACCAATAATGTATGGAGCAATATATGGGGCTCATTTTTCTGTATGGCGCACTATGTGGTGCCCATAATACTGTATGGAGGAATATACTGTCCGGTTTTTGAGATATTGTAGAATTTAAAATAGATATCAGTCATGTAATGTAAGACGTGAAGTATTTGGCATTGTACTATACCTATATTTCTCTGCCGTATCGGAGCATCATGAATTGTGGTATGTGTTAAAGGGCCCACTGAGACTCTTACACCCGGGGCACACGAAAACCTGGAGCCAGCCCTGCCCCCCCACTACTTTTGCCAAATAATCCCCAGTTTTCAATGCGTAACTATTATTATAAAGTAAATGAAGGCTGCCAAGCATAAGTAATAAGAATTGATGTCGTTGGCATTGAAATGGGCACTGTAGGTGTGTTTACTGTCCTCCACTCCCTGCGACTTTGCTTCCCCATTGACTTGCATTTTGCTTCGTGTTTCAGTCGGACCACCGACTTTTCCCGATAGCCGGCCGATTTCGTTCGACCCGAGATTTGCGAAAGTCGGGTTTCACGAAACCTGACTGGACCCTAAAAAAGGCAAAGTCGCTCATCTCTAGTCCTTTCTAATAGACACATGGCATCCCATTTATACTCAGCGTTTGAATATTTATGCTCTAAGGTGACTTGGTCAATAAAATCTATGTCTCAGTGGTTAGAGGGATGAAGGGTACTCCTGTCCCCCCAATAGCACACCTGCTGCATGATTTCTACGGCATCTTGGCCCCATGGCCTCTTCTGGCTATAAGCATTTCATGTATAATAAATAGCAATATAGTACAGTCAATATAAAATCTGATACATCAAATTTCAGATACATAAGATGTAAATGCAGAAAGAATCCATATATTGCTTTATTATGTGATTTTTGTACACTTTCCCAACTACCAGTCTCCTGGCGAAAGGCTTCGCCAGTGTTGCAGTCATGCAATAAGCATTCCTCTGGAGAATTTTTGACCAGACATGCATGGTTTTGCACAATACAAGGAAATTGAGCGAGAAATGTCTAGTTTGCATGTGACTGCATGTATGCAAATCACATAATTGTTGGTTTTTGGACCACCCGCCCTCACCAGCAACACAGGAGAATCCTGACAATATGTAGTTCTCGGCTGTAAGTATTCCGAAGTTTTTTATCATATAGAGTGACTGCAGACTTGGAGCAGAAGACTGGCTAACCCCTTTAATCTTCTTAAAGCATAATTATTGCTGATGCTTATCTTAAAAAATGTTATTTATCATCTTCCAAATAATAAAATGTCAGAAAAAAGAGGGGAAAAAACACCCCAGAAGGGGAATAAATAAACATGCAACATAGAAAAAACCCTCACGAGTCATTTATTGTAGCAGTGGCAGACCGTAACGAAAAAAAATCAAGAAACCATGTTGCTTTACTTTCTATTCAGAGTTGTATTCCACATGAATGTGTTCCGCCACCTAGTGTTTGTGAGGTGGTATTACACAATAAGTTTATGATACTGCAAACAATGACTTGTTCTTCACTGTGCTCCTTCACTCATAGCACACAAGTACAAGGCAGAATCAGACATCTCCAGGCTAGCAATGGTTAATGAGGTGGTTGTATTGCTGGTGTCTGATTTGAATTTTTCTGGCTCCAGATCTGGATTATAAAGCTTGATACTTGAATAGGTTTTTCCTCCTTTGGTGAGAATATACTGGATTTGTTGGGGGTACTGACGATACCAGTGCAGATATGGTGTAGAGCTACTTGTGGAATAGTTACAGGATAATGTTACTGGCTCTCCGAGTTTAGCCTCCACGTATCGTCTTTCCGAGGTGATGACATTTCCCAGCACTAAATCTAGAAGAGAATTGAAAAAACATGAAATGAGAAAATTTTGGATTCATTTCCTTCAGAAAGGAAAAAAAACTTCATATTGGGAAAACCAGTTTAGGGAATTTAGATAAATATAAAAAACAGGATCATTTACTTTCCATATTTGATCCACAAGACTTTATGCCGATATACACAATGATGTTCAGAAACTGGATAACCAGCCGACAAGAAGCAGGCTACATACTGTTAAGGTGTGTATGCGAATTTCATACCGTTGGAATAACGAAACTTAAAGCCCTGTGTATACGAGGAATGAAACACCATGCAGTAGTGAGGATCACATTGTGAGTCAGATTCATGAGAGACCTCCACTATGCATGAGACATCTAGACCACTAGAGGAATGGGCTGTGAGCTGACGTCTTCGAAAGGGGGAGAAGTTCACTACCGGAATACAACCCTACTTTCCATATGTCACAATAGACTTATGCCCTAACACAGATGTATGGTATAACAGCGCAGACAGTACAATTAATTTAGTGTAATGAAATTTACATATTAATGAAAAATAATAACTGTATGAACAAGGAAAACAATTTACACTAGATCCACATTATCTAGATCGATAGAAATACGCACAATACAAAGCACTAGACCACGATGGAAAGCTTTGTAACTGCAATCAAGTAAAGGGAGGGGAGAAGTCAGCTACAATAAACCCTCTTTCAGTAGCACTGTCATACGTGAGTTACGAAGGATAAATAAATCTTTAATATTAAAGAAAATATTGACATATTTTATGCAAAATTGTAACACTGATTGACGGTCAATTGCACTACAATAGCTTAGTTAACTCAATGTAATGATATTTAGAATGCAACAGTAAGTAGGAAAGTACAAAGTATCACAGCATGATCAACAATGGAATAAATCTGTATATGCAACATAAATGAATGCTGTAGTAAGATATTGTAGCACTTGTGCTGCTGGGCAAGGGGACCGCCTTCAGTACAGATCTGAGACTTGAGTGAGCAGCAGAGATGAATCTTCCACAAGTGAACTTGTCTCAGCAGTGGTTGTACAGGAAGTAATGGTGCGAAGATGTACAGAGTGGAGTGCGTCTTACAGAAGACTTGAGAAACACTCATGCATTCCAAAGCTTTATACTTTTTGCAGAAAGTACAGGCTTGATACAATGGTGAGTCAGTCGCTGAAGCAATTTGGATCCCCTACTCAGTGGATTAGTTCCTTCTACGCGTTCTAGCACTGACTGCTATAAGCTCCATCCAAGTTCCTCTCTCTCTGTCTCTTGTCTAGGTGGAACTTCACTCTCATAACAGGCAGCTCTAGCCTGCTTCAGGAATCACTCAGCTATGGAGTCTCTGGCTCACATGTGCTGCTGCCGTGTAGTAGAGTATTAGTTGGGGCAGAGAACCTGCTGTCTTCTGCCCTCCGGATTCTGCTGCTGGGACTTTAATTCAACCACTCAGCCTCAGACTCCGGGGGTCCGGTTTCTGGCGCTCAAACCTGGGGAGTGAGCTCTCTATAGCCCCTCTTTTCCCCAGCTTGTCTCTACACGTCTGTCCTCTCTCTTCCTTTCAGCTAGACTCCTAACTCCTCCACCAGCCATAATATTCAAGAGTAGCTCTCCTGAAAATCAGGTGTTAGAGCTCCTCCTTCTGGTCTTGAGTAAGAAAGGTGTTGTATGCTGTGTTACCTGTTAGGCCTCTTTCACACATCCGGTGTGCGCCTGACGGCGCCCCCGGCATTTAGCCGCAGCGCCGCATCAGAAAACCTGATGCGCCGCTTGCGGTTTTTTTTGCATTGACTTGCATTAGCGCCGGATGGCGCCGCATGTCAATGCGTCGTATGCGATTTTGTCCGGATGTGGCGGAAATGTACATTCCGGCGGCCGGACAAAACGCAGCATGTAACGTTTTTTTTTTTGCCGGATTCCCCTGATGTCTCCGGGCATCAGAAACCATCCGGCAAAAAAACGCATGCGGCGCAAGCGGCGCATCAGGTTTTCTGATGCGGCGCTGTGGCTAAATGCCGGGGCGCCGTCAGGCGCACACCGGATGTGTGAAACTAGCCTTAAAGGGATTCTTCCTTGCTTTCAGGCATGACATCATTCTTCCCTGGAGGGAGGCAAGGTCACTGTGGCAACCAAACTCCTGGGGTGCCACAGAAGCTTTAGAAAGCGGGAGAGTGAGTCAGACGTGAGGAGAATGTGAAAGGAGGAAGACCTGCTGACAGGCAGCTCCCTGTCAGGAGGAGCTGCAGAGAGAGGGAAGCTTCTGGAAGGATAGAAGGTGTCCTAGGGGCACGGATAGTGAGTGTTCCATCCGTGGGGCCCGATCCAATTGTGGAGGAACCAGGTCGCAGAAGGGACACCAGCCCCTTAGCCTAATGGAGAACTTTAAGACTCAGCTAGCAAGCCGGAGGCAGTGGCATCTCTAGTTGCCTCAGCTACTGAACCACAATTATCTTCACCGAAAAGGAAGCCATATAGGAGCAATGAACACAGAGAAGGCATTTTCCGACAGGTTATGCGGCTACTGGCTTGGGACACTGATTGCGAGTTGTTGGACAGGAAGGAGAGGCGAGTAAGACAACACAGTGAGACGACAGAGAAAAGAACATATAGAAAGGAGTCCTGGAAAGGTGCTTTCCAATCTACCTGGGAGTTTGCTGAGCCCCTCACCTGGAGGACACTGTACCAAGCGGGCACCTGTGTGCACCAGAACTGTGAGTAAAGCCTTGGAAACTGCATCTGACTGTGTCCTCTCAAATTCTTCCTGTGGCATACACTCCACTCTGCTACATCTCCCAGCACCATCATCTTCTACTACATACCTCTGCCCTGAGACAACCAGCTCTGCCTGTGGAGAGCTATTCCAACTCTGCTGCATCACCACCAGTCTCAGAGGATCTGCACTGCAGCGCTGGTCACCTCTGACCAGATACCACAGGTGGAGTCACAAACACTTTACTACAAACTCTATCATCCCCTGTAAATATTCCCCTTTTCATTGGATGCCCAGGGCCACGGACCGGGTCACTGCTGCCGTGACCCATCCCTGTAAGACACCGGCCCGGTACCAAGTATCCCACTGCCCTGGCAGGCGATCCAGGTGCCCAAACCTTATTACTTACTAAGAACATATGAGCGCACATATTTTTATATGAGAGGATCCACATGGTCAGCTGTATGTAGGTACACACTATATAGAGCTGTCATCTGCTCCACTTATGGCTGCAGTGATACCTGCGTACAGCTGAACATGTGGATGACAGGTATCAGACCTCAAACCATGTGATATAGATGACTTATCCAAAGAATCAGGATACACCATCAATATCTAAGTGTTGTACAATCCCTCTTGATTATATGTACAACATACAGTCATGGTCCAAAGTGTTGACTCCCTTGAAAATGTTCCAGAAAGTATTTCTTCCATAAAATAATTGCAACTGCACATGTTTTGTTATACACATATTTATTTCCTTTGTGTGTATTGGAACAACACAAAAAAAAAAATAGAAAAAAAGGCTAATTAATCTATATTTCACACAAAACTCTAAATATGGGCTAGACAAAATTGTTGGCACCTTTCCAAAAATGTGAGTAAACAATTTTGTTTCAAGCACTTGATGCTCATTTAAACTCACCTGTGGCAAACAGGTGTGGGCAATTTGAAAATCATACCTGAAACCAGATGAAACTTGTTGACTTAATCTGTGCATTGTGTGTCTGTGTGTGCCACACTATGCATGGTGAACAGAAAGAGGAGAAGAGAACTATCTGTGGACTTGAGAAACAACATTTTTGAAAAGTCCTATTTCAGGGATCTTGATGTTCCTTTGTTCACCGTCCGCAACATAATCAATAAGTTTACAACCCATGGCACTGTAGCTAATCTCTGGATGGTAGAGAAAAAATGATGAAAGGTTGCAATGCAGGATAGTCCGGATGGCAGATAAGCAGCTCTAATCAAATTCCAAAGAAATTCAATCTGTCCTGCGGGCTCAGGACGCATCATTGTCAGCGCAAACTATCCGCTGACATATGAATGAAATGAAACGCTGACACAGAGACATAAAAAAGCTAGACTGCAGTTTGCTAAAATGTACATGAGTAAGCCAAAATCCCTCTGAGAAAGCGTCTTGTGAACAGATGAGACCAAGATAGAGCTTTTTGGTAAAACACATCATTCTTCTGTTTACTGAAAACGGAATGAAGCCTAAAAAGTAAAGAACACAGTACCTACAGTCAAATATGGTTGGAGGTTCAAAGATGCTTTGGGGTTGTTTTGCACCTCTAGCACTGGGTGTCTTGACTGTGTGCAAGGCATCATGAAGATTACCCAAGGATTTTGGGTCACAATGTAGTATCCAATGTCAGAAATCTGGGTTTACATCCTAGGTCATGGCTCTTTCAGCAAGACAATGGCCCCAAAAATACATAAAAAGCACCCAGAAATGGGTGGAAACAAAGTGAAGGAGAGTTCTGAAGTGGACAGCAGTGAGTCTGGTTCTAAATCCCGCTGAACACCTGAGAAGAGATCTTAAAATTGCTGTTAGGAGAAGGCACCCTTCAAATATGAGTGATGGCCCATTATATATGGAGCATTATCCATGGGGCCCATCATATACTGGAGCATTATAAATGGGGCCCATCATACACTGGAGCATCATCCATGGGGCCCATCATATACTGGAGCATCATACGGGGCTCATTATATATGGAGCATGATATTAGCCCATCATACACTGGAGCATCATCCATGGGGCCCATCATATACTGGAGCATTATAAAAGTGGGGCCCATCATACACTGGAGCATCACCCATGGGGCCCATCATATACTGGAGCATCATATGGGGCACATTATATATGGAGCATTATATTGGCCCATCATACACTGGAGCATCATCCATGGGGCCCATCATACACTGGAGCATTATAAATGGAGCCCATCATACACTGGAGCATCATTGGGGCCAATTATATATGGAGCATTTTATTGGCCCATTATATATGAAGCATTATATTGGCCCATCATACACTGGAGCATCATCCATGGGGCCCATCATATACTGGAGCATTATAAATGGGGCCCATCATACACTGGAGCATCATCCATGGGGCCCATCATATACTGGAGCATCATACGGGGCCCATTATATATGGAGCATGATATTAGCCCATCATACACTGGAGCATCATCCATGGGGCCCACATATACTGGAGCATTATAAAAGTGGGGCCCATCATACACTGGAGCATCACCCATGGGGCCCATCATATACTGGAGCATCATATGGGGCACATTATATATGGAGCATTATATTGGCCCATCATACACTGGAGCATCATCCATGGGGCCCATCATACACTGGAGCATTATAAATGGAGCCCATCATACACTGGAGCATCATATACGGGGCCCATCATATACTGGAGCATCATATGGGGCCCATTATATATGGAGCATTTTATTGGCCCATTATATATGAAGCATTATATTGGCCCATCATACACTGGAGCATCATCCATGGGGCCCATCATATACTGTAGCATTATAAATGGGGCCCATCATACACTGGAGCATCATCTATGGGGCACATCATATACTGGAGCATCATATGGGGTTCATTATTTATGGTGCATCATATAGTGTATGGAGCATCATATGGAGCATATATGGGGCCTATTCTGTATGGAGCATTATATGGAGCCCATTCTGTATGGAGCAATATATGGGGCCCATCATATACTGTATGGAGCTTTATATGCGACTCATTATACTGTATGGAGCAATATGTGGGGATCATTGTACTCTATGGGGACCGTACTATACTTTATGGTACATTATATCGGGATTATCATATACTGTAGCAGTATGTGGAGCTCATCATATACTGTATGGAACATTATATGGGACCAATAATGTATGGAGCAATATATGGGGCTCATTTTTCTGTATGGCGCACTATGTGGTGGCCATAATACTGTATGGAGGACTGTACTGTCCGGTTTTTGAGATATTGTAGAATTTAAAATAGATATCAGTCATGTAATGTAAGAAGTGAAGTATTTGGCATTGGACTATACCTATATTTCTGTGCTGTATCGGAGCATCATGAATTGCGGTATGTGTTAAAGGGGCCCACTGAGACTCTTACACCCGGGGCCCATGAAAACCTGGAGCCAGCCCTGCCCCCCCCCACTACTTTAGCCAAATAATCCCCAGTTTTCAATGCGTAACTATTATTATAAAGAAAATTAAGGTTGACAAGCTTAAGTAATAAGAATTGATGTCGCTGGCATTGAAATGGGCACTGTAGGTGTATTTACTGTCCTCCACTCCATGGCGACTTTGCTTCCCCATTGACTTGCATTTGGTTTCGTGTTTCAGTCGGACCACCGACTTTTCCCGATAGCCGGCCGATTTCGTTCGACCCGAGATTTGCGAAAGTCGGGTTTCACGAAACCTGACTGGACCCTAAAAAAGGCAAAGTCGCTCGTCTCTAGTCCTTTCTAATAGACACATGGCATCCCTTTTATACTCAGTGTTTGAATATTTATGCTCTAAGGTGACTTGGTCAATAAAATCTATGTCTCAGATGAAGGATACTCCTGTCCCCCCAATAGCACACCTGCTGCATGATTTCTACGGCATCTTGGCCCCATGGCCTCTTCTGGCTATAAGCATTTCATGTATAATAAATAGACAATATAGTACAGTCAATATAAAATCTGATAGATCAAATTTCAGATACATAAGATGTAAATGCAGAAAGAATCCATATATTGCTTTATTATGTGATTTTTGTACACTTTCCCAACTACCAGTCTCCTGGCGAAAGGCTTCGCCAGTGTTGCAGTCTTGTGACTCGCCCCACAATTGTGGATACCAGGGCTATGGGGTACTCGGAGCCGAGCCCATGGAAATCTATGGGAGTTGTCACTGGTAGCGGTGGCTCGGTCCGTGGCCCTGGCAGTCAATGCGATTAGGGAAATATTTACAGGGGATTATTAGGTAGTTCATGACGCCACCTGTAGTTTTCTGATCACTAAGACCAGCGCTGCGGTAGATCTCTGAGGGGATGTTGTGGCAGCTAGATGACGGGTCCCCCACAGGTGGGACTGGTCCCTCAAAGTCTATGGTTATAATGATGTAGGGTGCAGATAAATAATCAGTCTCACACCATCAGCGTCTTTCCATACCTTTTACTTGTCAGATGTTTAGGCAGGTCCCGGGAGCCGGTCGGGGTGGAGAATGCACGTCCAGGTAACAGCTGAGCAGGTTAGAGGCCTCCTTAACTTCCAAAATGTAGATGAGTCCAACTTGCATAAAGCGTAGTTAACTCCGATTACTCCAGCTAACTCTATAGCTGTACTGCCCGGCCGACTTTGTGACGGAGCCTTCTAAATGGTGAAACTAAGTCCTTACTTTTGTCAAGCGCTTAACTCAAAGTCCTTGTTCCACTGACTCTGGTTAGTACCGACACTAAGGGCTTGCTCCTGCGACTTATAGTCCAGCGAGACTCTGGTTTTCTCGTTACTATGCCTGAAACAATAGCAACTCCTCGGTCCCCAGTGACCGGATAATTAGTGCAGGTAATTCACTACCTAAGGCACTGCTCTGTCTTCTCCACTGTGCCCTTCGCCCTGCTTCTGCTCTTAACACAGCACTGCAGCGTGGAAGTAGTAAGTCAGTTTTTCCTTGAGCTCAATGAGCAGCTCTTAGTATCCTCCAAGTCCAGACTGGTTAAGAGGTAGCTCTGACTAGGCTAGGATGAACTGCCTCACCCGTACTAGCCTCCACTTCTTTGTCAGATGAGCTACTCTGGCACTCAACTCACACAGAGCTCTAACAGGAACTCAACTCTCTCTGCACTGTCCTGAGACAGGAACTCCCTCACTCCTGAGACAGGAACTCTCTCCCCTACGCAGGCTGCGTGACACTACTTTATACCCCTAGTGGGTGTGTCTAAAGTGTGAATGAATGATGTAAAGCTTTAACTGTTACCTTTCTGTGCAGACTCCAGGATTTTATGTGGCCTTACAAAGCTGGGCTACACATCCCCCCTTGGTAAAACACAGCACTCCCGGGCTGTAAAATATAAAAAGAAAGACATTCTGTTTTGCATTTAAACAATAACATGAAACTCATCCCATTCGGGAGGTACGAAATCTTAAACGTTACATTATGGACAATAGAAAATACAAAAGTATCAAAACATCAAGACACTCAATAAATACACAGTATTCTTGTGGAGGACCCGCACCAAACCTCCCACGTGGGTCCTGGGTGGGCTGCAGGACTTCTGACTGCAGACCTCACTCAGTGCCACACCATACGGGTTTTCTGTTCAGAGGTAAGTCAAGGCTTCGTGTGAAACCAAGATAAGGCACCGTAGTGCAACTATTTACAGGATACAGTTTTTGGGCTGGCTCAGTCCTCAGCCACGCAGTCCATTATAAAACATTTTCAAGAAATTTCACATTACAATAACAATACTTTAAATTCCTTCAAGTGCAATAAACTTCTTTATGCAACTTTATACAATTGGTCATAAATAATAAACCTTTTCTGAGTCATAATAAACTAGTTTGTTAGGACTACTGTTGATAACGAATAGGTAGCTTCCCTTTCGTTGTACGTTCTGATCTACGTGGAGTAGCATCAGGTATAATGGTCTCTGATCTATCTGTTCTGCGTAACGGCAAACTATAATACTGTCTCAATCTTTCTATGGATCTGGCAAGCGTACTGAGGGCTGGGCGGTGTGAGTCAGCTTCACCAGGGGATCCCATAGCATGGGGCACTGCTTCTGGTGATTCTACTTCTTGAGGTTCTGCAGGCTGGGGTTCTGCTGGAATAGGTACCTCTAGAACTGGCTCTGTTGGCACAATGGGCATGACTGGAGGTGGAGTTTCCTCTTGTGGCTGATAAAACTGCAACACAGGAATGATTACCGCATCTCCCAGTCTGGGCCAATCCGCAGGTAAATCTCCCAGATCCGTGTGTATAACCGCTTCAACACTCTCTTCTTGATTCACAATAGGGTTACCTTCCCGAAGCTTCAAATGGTCTGGACACAACTTTAAATGATCTCTTGATAGAGTGGCAGTCGTTTTTCCTCCATCCTTGCTGATGATACAGACTTTTCTGTTATCAAATTTGGAATCTTGTACGACATATGGTTCTTGTTCCCACTGGTTGTCCAACTTGTGCAGCTTCCTTTTCCTTTTTAACACAATTTCTCCAGGCGTGAAAGGCTTAGCGGGAGCATTCTTGTTGTAAACATTTTCCTGCTTTTCCCGTGCTTTATTAAGACTTTCTTCTACGCAGGCTTGTACTCTTCTGTATTGCTCTTGCCGATTTGTGTCCCAATTTTCAACAGTGTCATCTGCCTCTGGTTCCACCACACCAAGTTCCAAATCCATTGGCAGTCTTCCAGGCCTTGCTCTCATAAGGTAAGCTGGTGTGCAGTTGGTAGAACTCACTGGTATGTGGTTGTACAAGTCAACTAGGTCAGGTAACAATTCTGGCCACCGATTTCTTTCTTCCAGTGGTATGGATTTTAGCAAGTCAACGACAATGTGGTTCATTTTCTCGCAAAGGCCGTTGGTTTGGGGGTGGTATGGCGTCGTTCTAATTTTCTTACACCCATACAAGTGACAAAATTCCTTAAACAGATCCGCTTCAAAAGCAGGGCCTTGATCAGTCAGTACCTGCTCTGGATACCCATGTGGTCTGCAGAAGCTTGCTTGGAAGGTCCTTGCTGCCATCACTGCTGTCTGATCCTTGACGGGGATGACCACCAAAAATCTCGAATAATGATCCACCATGGTCAGGGCATATGAGTACCCAGACCTGCTTGGCGACAGTTTGACGTGGTCCAAGGCCACGACCTCTAAGGGACGAGTCGTCCGGATAGGCTGCAGGGGTGCCTTCTGACTACCGTAGTCCTTTCGTTTGAGACCACAGGGTCCACAGTTCCGACACCACTTCTCGATGGAGCTGCGCATTCCTACCCAGTAGAACCGGCACCTCAGCAGGGTCTCCAGCTTTTTCCAGCCAAAGTGTCCCGCTTGATCGTGGTAGGCTTCTAACACCATTTGGACGTCTGCCTTGGGGACCACTATCTGCCATACCATCTCATGGGTCCTGGGGTTGACGTATCTCCTGCACAACTTCTCATGGTATAGGAACAACCGGCTTCTCTCATTCCACAGGAGCTTTGCTGACATAGGTGCATCTTTTTCCAAGGAGGAACCTTCCTGTCTTAACAACTCTTTGATACGGCTGACCACTGGATCGCTGTCCTGAGTCTCTTTCCAGCTGTGATGGGGTAAGGGATTTAACGTTGCACCATACTGCTTCTGTAAACACGCTGCTCATGGATTATCCCATTTCGATGGAACGCAGGTAGCTCAATTTCTTCCAGGTCATCCGATTCTTCTTCCGTGTCAGATTCATGTGGCATTCGGGACAATGCGTCGGCGTTAGCATTCTTACGGCCTGCCCGGTACTTGATGGTAAACTGATAATTTGACAACCGAGCCATCCAACGCTGCTCCATGGCTCCCAGCTTGGCTGTTTCCAGGTGCGTTAACGGGTTGTTGTCTGTGTACGCCGTGAACTTGTTGGAGGCAAGGTAGTGATTAAATCTTTCAGTAATGGCCCAGACCAGCGCCAGAAACTCCAGCTTGAAGCTGCTATAATTTTCCGGATTCCTCTCAGTTGGCCTGAGTTTTCTGCTGGCATATGCGATGACTTTTTCTTGGCCATTCTGCTTCTGACTGAGAACTGCTCCCAAACCTTCATTACTGGCATCGGTGTACAGCAGGAACGGTTGGCTGTAATCAGGATAGGCCAAGATTTCATCACCTGTAAGGATCTCTTTCATCTTTTGGAATGCTTCAGCCTGTTCCTTACCCCAATTAAAGGGAGGGTTTCTGCTCTTTATGGATTGTCCTACTAGGAGGTCCTGTAGAGGCGCTGCCTTCTTCGTGTAATCTTTCACGAACCTCCTGTAGTAACCCGTTAGTCCCAGGAACTGTCGCACTTCCTTGAGGTTCTTCGGCTCCGGCCATTTCTGGATGGCGGTGACTTTCTCTGGGTCCGGCGCTACTCCCTCTGAACTGACGATGTGCCCCAAGTATTGTACCTTCTGTTTGAGTAGATGGCATTTTGAGGGTTTCAACTTCATCCCGTACCTGGACAGGGACTCGAATACTTCTGCCAGGTGCTTCAGATGGTCCTCATATGTCTTGGAATACACGATGACGTCGTCTAAGTATAGCAGCACGGTTTCAAAATTGAGATGTCCCAGGCAGTTCTCCATCACTCTCTGAAATGTTCCCGGGGCACTGCTGAGCCCAAACGGCATTCTGTCGAACTCACAGAGCCCCATTGGGGTGGTGAAAGCCGTTTTCTCACGATCCTCCTCAGCCACAGCCACTTGCCAGTACCCACTAGTCAGATCAAGGGTAGAAAAGTAGTTAGCCGTTTTCAGAGCAGCTAAGGACTCCTCAATTCGTGGTAATGGGTATGCATCTTTATGTGTTATGCGATTCACTTGCCTGTAATCCACACACATTCTCATACTACCATCTTTCTTTTTAACCAGAACTAGAGGTGCTGCCCAGGGGCTACAACTATCCCTTATTACCCCGGCTTCCTTCATATCATGTAACATTTCCTTAGCTTTCTGATAATGGGCTGGAGGTATAGGCCTGTACCGCTCTTTGATGGGAGGATGACCACCTGTAGGGATATGATGCTGTACTCCCTTAATGGCCCCAAAGTCGAGGGGGTGTTTACTAAACACTTGTGCGTACTCTTGTACCACCCGTAATACCCCTTGTTTCTGGTGGGCGGGAGTGGTGTCTGTCCTGACATGGAGTTGCTGACACCAATCCGCCACCTGAGTTGCCGGGTCATTATCCTCCGCTAGTTGGCGGGAGACCAAGGACTCAGTCGGGAGAATAGAATTATTATCGACGGCATGTAATTTAGCAACTGTTGCATAACGGGGTAAATTTACTTCGTCATCTCCCCAGTTGAGAAGCCGTACCGGTACTCTCCCATTTATCACTTCCACTACCCCCCTCGCTGTCATGAGTGTAGGTCTATGTTCTGAGCGATGGGGCTCTACTACTGCTTGGTAGTTTTGTCCTCTCAGACCTATGGCTGCCCTACACCATATTATCATTTCACTCATTGGGGGTATCACAATAGGATTCGAGTCGGTGACCCGTACATTACCAATTTCGCCGTCTGTAAGCTTCGCTTGCTGCTGACACATCAGGGCCCGGATCTCTCTCTGGATCACTCCCTTCTGCCTTGGTCGGGCAATCTCAGCGAGCTGTTGGAGTAGAAACACAACTTCTCCCAGACAGTTACTGATAATGTTAGTACCCAAAATTATATTTAAACCGTTCTCTTCATTTACAGTCTTTACTACTAGAAGCCCCTGGTCTTTCAACTCCTCTCTGCCCACTTTCACATCCACACTTTTGGTCCCGAGTACTTCCACAGGAAGACCATTAGAAGCATACACGGTAAAGTCAGGGCTCGGGGGTTGGAGACTGTCCATAGACCAGAACTTCGTATATAGGACATCAGGTATTATGGTCACCTGAGACCCAGTATCTAGCAACGCCGGAACTGCAATCCCGTCCAGAATGATGGACAGGTAGGGTCGTCCACCCACGAACCTGCGGTTCCAATCTAAGGGGCCTGACGAGTCTCCACCTGGGTGTTGGCCCTCGGACCCAGGTTCTGCCCGTTTAAAGGACACTGTGTAGACATATGACCTTTCCGGTTGCAGCGGTAACAGATGATCTCCCGGCGAGGAGGGTGCTGGTCAGAGGTCGCTCCTGGGGGTGGCGTTGTCCTCCTCCGGTGGGGCGACGTCCTCCTTCTCCTCCGGTTCATCCATGGGACATCCTCCGGGCAGTCGGCTAATAAGATCTTTCCTTCTTCCTCTTTCCGCAGCTGCAGGGCACTCATCACAGCAGCCAGATTTTTAGTCAACTGGCGCACTTCCGAGCGCAGACAGTCCAATTCACTAGGGGCGTCACCTGCGTTTTGGCTTCTGCCACTAGCGGGGAAAAGGTGGGTTCTGCTGGTTCCAGAGTGACTTCACCCTGGTGATGTTGGGTTGCCACCTCAGGTTTGCCCAGGGGTCGCAGTCCTTTTATTGCCATGTCCTTTAGGGCATCAAAGGTGGCATCTGGATGATCTAAAGACCACCAATTTACAGTTCTGCGTTCCGCTTGGGACCTCAGTCCTTGCACAAATTGTTCTTTCAGCATCTTACTTTCATCAATGACACTTATGGTATTAACCTGCTTGAGGGCTCTCAGGGCCCCTTGTAGTCGGCAGGCATAGTCCCTTATACTGTCACTTGGTTGCTGTGAACAGTTGTAGAATGCCATCTGGAGATCTGTTTCGGTGCAATCTTCAAAAATGGCCTGTAACTTTAAGAGGATCGCAGGCACCAACTCCTGGTCCGTGGTAGCCCAAGTCTCCACTTCTCTCTCAGCAGCGCCAGTTAGCTGCCCTATTAATACTGCAGCTTTTTGCCTCTCAGACATGGAGTACATTTCCAGGACACTGCATATCTTCCGTTTGAATCCTGCTAAAGTGCCTGGCTCGCCGCTGTACTGGGGAAGCCATTTCGCCCCAGGCATATATGGGAGCGTTAGTGGCATGAGCGGGACCACCGGGCCGGGTGCTGGGCCTGCGCCCCCATCCGGCGCTACAATGCCACGTGGTGCAGGGTCGGGGCCTCCGGCTGGGGCCGCACTGTCGGCCGGTTGTTGCGACATATTAGTGCCCCTTGGTTAATCGGGGCCTACCGTTTCCAGAAGCTGCTACTCCACAAGCACAGCGATGGGGACAGGACCTTTGTCGCAGGCGCTCTGATGTCAGAGCGTTCACTTCCTGTTGCAGGACCTGCCGCTGAGTCAGAGCCGGGGGCGTGTCCGAGACTCTGCGTGCTTTTCAGGTACGCCCACCTTCTTTACCAGCGCCTCAGGGCGCGAATATGGTGGCAAATATGGCGGTATTTGGCGCCAAAAGCACAAACAGTCTTTTTCACCAAAACACTCCACAGGCACACAGGGCTCGCAATGCTGCAAGTTTCGGATCCTGTTCGTGACGCCAGAAAAATTGACTCGCCCCACAATTGTGGATACCAGGGCTATGGGGTACTCGGAGCCGAGCCCATGGAAATCTATGGGAGTTGTCACTGGTAGCGGTGGCTCGGTCCGTGGCCCTGGCAGTCAATGCGATTAGGGAAATATTTACAGGGGATTATTAGGTAGTTCGTGACGCCACCTGTAGTTTTCTGATCACTAAGACCAGCGCTGCGGTAGATCTCTGAGGGGATGTTGTGGCAGCTAGATGACGGGTCCCCCACAGGTGGGACTAGTCCCTCAAAGTCTATGGTTATAATGATGTAGGGTGCAGATAAATGAATCAGTCTCACACCATCCAGCGTCTTTCCATACCTTTTACTTGTCAGATGTTTAGGCAGGTCCCGGGGAGCCGGTCGGGGTGGAGAATGCACGTCCAGGTAACAGCTGAGCAGGTTAGAGGCCTCCTTAACTTCCAAAATGTAGATGAGTCCAACTTGCATAAAGCGTAGTTAACTCCGATTACTCCAGCTAACTCTATAGCTGTACTGCCCGGCCGACTTTGTGACGGAGCCTTCTAAATGGTGAAACTAAGTCCTTACTTTTGTCAAGCGCTTAACTCAAAGTCCTTGTTCCACTGACTCCGGTTACGTACCGACACTAAGGGCTTGCTCCTGCGACTTATAGTCCAGCGAGACTCTGGTTTTCTCGTTACTATGAATGAAACAATAGCAACTCCTCGGTCCCCAGTGACCGGATAATTAGTGCAGGTAATTCACTACCTAAGGCACTGCTCTGTCTTCTCCACTGTGCCCTTCGCCCTGCTTCTGCTCTTAACACAGCACTGCAGCGTGGAAGTAGTAAGTCAGTTTTTCCTTGAGCTCAATGAGCAGCTCTTAGTATCCTCCAAGTCCAGACTGGTTAAGAGGTAGCTCTGACTAGGCTAGGATGAACTGCCTCACCCGTACTAGCCTCCACTTCTTTGTCAGATGAGCTACTCTGGCACTCAACTCACACAGAGCTCTAACAGGAACTCAACTCTCTCTGCACTGTCCTGAGACAGGAACTCCCTCACTCCTGAGACAGGAACTCTCTCCCCTACGCAGGCTGCGTGACACTACTTTATACCCCTAGTGGGTGTGTCTAAAGTGTGAATGAATGATGTAAAGCTTTAACTGTTACCTTTCTGTGCAGACTCCAGGATTTTATGTGTGCCTTACAAAGCTGGGCTACACACATGCAATAAGCATTCCTCTGGAGAATTTTTGACCAGACATGCATGGTTTTGCACAATACAAGGAAATTGAGCGAGAATGTCTAGTTTGCATGTGACTGCATGTATGCAAATCACATAATTGTTGGTTTTTGGACCACCCGCCCTCATCAGCAACACAGGAGAATCCTGACAATATGTAGTTCTCGGCTGTAAGTATTCCGAAGTCTTCTATCATATAGAGTAACTGCAGACTTGGAGCAGAAGACTGGCTAACCCCTTTAATATTCTTAAAGCATAATTATTGCTGATGCTTATCTTAAAAAATGTTATTTATCATCTTCCAAATAATAAAATGTCAGAAAAAAGAGGGGAAAAAACACCCCAGAAGGGGAATAAATAAACATGCAACATAGAAAAAACCCTCACGAGTCATTTATTGTAGCAGTGGCAGACCGTAACGAAAAAAAATCAAGAAACCATGTTGCTTTACTTTCTATTCAGAGTTGTATTCCACATGAATGTGTTCCGCCACCTAGTGTTTGTGAGGTGGTATTACACAATAAGTTAATGATACTGCAAACAATGACTTGTTCTTCACTGTGCTCCTTCACTCATAGCACACAAGTACAAGGCAGAATCAGACATCTCCAGGCTAGCGATGGTTAATGAGGTGGTTGTATTGCTGGTGTCTGATTTGAATTTTTCTGGCTCCAGATCTGGATTATAAAGCTTGATACTTGAATAGGTTTTTCCTCCTTTGGTGAGAATATACTGGATTTGTTGGGGGTACTGACGATACCAGTGCAGATATGGTGTAGAGCTACTTGTGGAATAGTTACAGGATAATGTTACTGGATCTCCGAGTTTAGCCTCCACGTATCGTCTTTCCGAGGTGATGACATTTCCCAGCACTAAATCTAGAAGAGAATTGAAAAAACATGAAATGAGAAAATTTTGGATTCATTTCCTTCAGAAAGGAAAAAAAACTTCATATTGGGAAAACCAGTTTAGGGAATTTAGATAAATATAAAAAACAGGATCATTTACTTTCCATATTTGTCCACAATAGACTTTATGCCATGAACACAATGATGTAATGGAGTATAACAGCACAGACAGGTGCAATATATTAGGTGTATGAATATTATACTTACATGAAAAATAATACACTGTGATGAAGAAGGGAAGAAACATATTACACGACGTGAGGATCCACATTTATCTAGATCAGAGAGGAGAATACAGGCACAATACAAGAGCACTAGACCACAGATGGGACAAGGGCTGTGACTGCTGACGTCTTCTGTATAAGGGGAGGGGAGAAGTGTCAGCTACCAATAAACCCTCTTTCTAGTATGCAGCTCTGTCATACCGTGATGTTACTGGACAGATGATAAATTAATCTTTAATATTTAAAAGGAAAATATTGACATATTTTATGCACAAATTGTTAAAATCTGATTGACAGTCAATTTGCACTAATCTAAATAGCTAGTGTTACTGCAAATGTAATGATAATTTAGATAATGCAATCAAGTAAGAAGAGAAAGTACAAAGTATCACAGCAATAGATCAACAATGGAATAAATCCTGTTATATTCATACAAAAATGATATTGCTTGTAGTAAGATATTTGTGACGCCACTTGTGCTGTCTGGTCAGAGGTGACCAGCGCTTCAGTACAGATCCTCTGAGACTGATGATGTGATGCAGCAGAGTTGGAATAGCTTCCCACAAGTGAAGCTTGTCTCAGGGCAGTGAGATGGGATAGGAAGTAATGGTGCTGGAAGATGTAGCAGAGTGGAGTGCGTTTTACAGAAAGGACTTGAGAAGACACAGTCAGATGCAGTTTCCAAAGCTTTACTTACAGTTTTTGCAGGCAAAGTATCCAGGGCATTGAGTACAGATGGTGCTGGAGTCGGTCGGCCTGAAAGCAATTTGGAATCCCCTTACTTCAGGTGGGATGTGAGGTCTCCTTTCTAGCGCTGTTTTCTGAGGCACTGACTGCTATAAGCTCCGTCCAAGTTCCTCTCTCTCTGTCTCTTGTCTAGGTGGAACTTCACTCTCATAACTGGCAGCTCTAGCCTGCTTCAGGAATCACTCAGCTATGGAGTCTCTGGCTCACATGTGCTGCTGCCGTGTAGTAGAGTATTAGTTGGGGCAGAGAACCTGCTGTCTTCTGCCCTCCGGATTCTGCTGCTGGGACTTTAATTCAACCACTCAGCCTCAGACTCCGGGGGTCCGGTTTCTGGCGCTCAAACCTGGGGAGTGAGCTCTCTATAGCCCCTCTTTTCCCCAGCTTGTCTCTACACGTCTGTCCTCTCTCTTCCTTTCAGCTAGACTCCTAACTCCTCCACCAGCCATAATATTCAAGAGTAGCTCTCCTGAAAATCAGGTGTTAGAGCTCCTCCTTCTGGTCTGGAGTAAGAAAGGTGTTGTATGCTGTGTTACCTGTTAGGCCTCTTTCACACATCCGGTGTGCGCCTGACGGCGCCCCCGCATTTAGCCGCAGCGCCGCATCAGAAAACCTGATGCGCCGCTTGCGTTTTTTTTGCATTGACTTGCATTAGCGCCGGATGGCGCTGCATGTCAATGCGTCGTATGCGATTTTGTCCGGATGCGGCGGAAATGTACATTCCGGCGGCCGGACAAAACGCAGCATGTAACGTTGTTTTTTTTTGCCAGATTCCCCTGATGTCTCCGGGCATCAGAAACCATCCGGCAAAAAAACGCATGCGGCGCAAGCGGCGCATCAGGTTTTCTGATGCGGCGCTGTGGCTAAATGCCGGGGGCGCCGTCAGGTCGCACACCGGATGTGTGAAACTAGCCTTAAAGGGATTCTTCCTTGCTTTCAGGCATGACATCATTCTTCCCTGGAGGGAGGCAAGGTCACTGTGGCAACCAAACTCCTGGGGTGCCACAGAAGCTTTAGAAAGCGGGAGAGTGAGTCAGACGTGAGGAGAATGTGAAAGGAGGCAGACCTGCTGACAGGCAGCTCCCTGTCAGGAGGAGCTGCAGAGAGAGGGAAGCTTCTGGAAGGATAGAAGGTGTCCTAGGGGCACGGATAGTGAGTGTTCCATCCGTGGGGCCCGATCCAATTGTGGAGGAACCAGGTCGCAGAAGGGACACCAGCCCCTTAGCCTAATGGAGAACTTTAAGACTCAGCTAGCAAGCCGGAGGCAGTGGCATCTCTAGTTGCCTCAGCTACTGAACCGCAATTATCTTCACCGAAAAGGAAGCCATATAGGAGCAATGAACACAGAGAAGGCATTTTCCAACAGGTTATGCGGCTACTGGCTTGGGACACTGATTGCGAGTTGTTGGACAGGAAGGAGAGGCGAGTAAGACAACACAGTGAGACGACAGAGAAAAGAACATATAGAAAGGAGTCCTGGAAAGGTGCTTTCCAATCTACCTGGGAGTTTGCTGAGCCCGTCACCTGGAGGACACTGTACCAAGCGGGCACCTGTGTGCACCAGAACTGTGAGTAAAGCCTTGGAAACTGCATCTGACTGTGTCCTCTCAAATTCTTCCTGTGGCATACACTCCACTCTGCTACATCTCCCAGCACCATCATCTTCTACTACATACCTCTGCCCTGAGACAACCAGCTCTGCCTGTGGAGAGCTATTCCAACTCTGCTGCATCACCACCAGTCTCAGAGGATCTGCACTGCAGCGCTGGTCACCTCTGACCAGATACCACAGGTGGAGTCACAAACACTTTACTACAAACTCTATCATCCCCTGTAAATATTCCCCTTTTCATTGGACGCCCAGGGCCACGGACCGGGTCACTGCTGCCGTGACACATCCCTGTAAGACACCGGCCCGGTACCAAGTATCCCACTGCCCTGGCAGGCGATCCAGGTGCCCAAACCTTATTACTTACTAAGAACATATGAGCGCACATATTTTTATATGAGAGGATCCACATGGTCAGCTGTATGTAGGTACACACTATATAGAGCTGTCATCTGCTCCACTTATGGCTGCAGTGATACCTGCGTACAGCTGAACATGTGGATGACAGGTATCAGACCTCAAACCATGTGATATAGATGACTTATCCAAAGAATCAGGATACACCATCAATATCTAAGTGTTGTACAATCCCTCTTGATTATATGTACAACATACAGTCATGGTCCAAAGTGTTGACTCCCTTGAAAATGTTCCAGAAAGTATTTCTTCCATAAAATAATTGCAATTGCACATGTTTTGTTATACACATATTTATTTCCTTTGTGTGTATTGGAACAACACAAAAAAAAAAATAGAAAAAAAGGCTAATTAATCTATATTTCACACAAAACTCTAAATATGGGCTAGACAAAATTGTTGGCACCTTTCCAAAAATGTGAGTAAACAATTTTGTTTCAAGCACTTGATGCTCATTTAAACTCACCTGTGGCAAACAGGTGTGGGCAATTTGAAAATCATACCTGAAACCAGATGAAACTTGTTGACTTAATCTGTGCATTGTGTGTCTGTGTGTGCCACACTATGCATGGTGAACAGAAAGAGGAGAAGAGAACTATCTGTGGACTTGAGAAACAACATTTTTGAAAAGTCCTATTTCAGGGATCTTGATGTTCCTTTGTTCACCGTCCGCAACATAATCAATAAGTTTACAACCCATGGCACTGTAGCTAATCTCTGGATGGTAGAGAAAAAATGATGAAAGGTTGCAATGCAGGATAGTCCGGATGGCAGATAAGCAGCTCTAATCAAATTCCAAAGAAATTCAATCTGTCCTGCGGGCTCAGGACGCATCATTGTCAGCGCAAACTATCCGCTGACATATGAATGAAATGAAACGCTGACACAGAGACATAAAAAAGCTAGACTGCAGTTTGCTAAAATGTACATGAGTAAGCCAAAATCCCTCTGAGAAAGCGTCTTGTGAACAGATGAGACCAAGATAGAGCTTTTTGGTAAAACACATCATTCTTCTGTTTACTGAAAACGGAATGAAGCCTAAAAAGTAAAGAACACAGTACCTACAGTCAAATATGGTTGGAGGTTCAAAGATGCTTTGGGGTTGTTTTGCACCTCTAGCACTGGGTGTCTTGACTGTGTGCAAGGCATCATGAAGATTACCCAAGGATTTTGAGTCACAATGTAGTATCCAATGTCAGAAATCTGGGTTTACATCCTAGGTCATGGCTCTTTCAGCAAGACAATGGCCCCAAAAATACATAAAAAGCACCCAGAAATGGGTGGAAACAAAGTGAAGGAGAGTTCTGAAGTGGACAGCAGTGAGTCTGGTTCTAAATCCCGCTGAACACCTGAGAAGAGATCTTAAAATTGCTGTTAGGAGAAGGCACCCTTCAAATATGAGTGACCTAGAGCAGTTTAGAAAAGAAGAGTGGTCTAAAATTCCAGTTGAGAGGTGTAAGAAGCTTGTTGATGGTTATAGGAAGCTATTGATTGCATTATTTATTCCAATGGGTGTGCAACAAAATATTAAGTTGAGGGTCCCAACAAATTTGTCCGAACCGTTTTTGGAGTTTTGTGTGAAATTTGCCTATTTTTCACTCTTTTTTGTGTTGTTCCAATACAAACAAAGGAAAAAAGCAAGTGTATAACAAAACATGTGTAACTGGAATAATTTTCTGGGAGAAATGCTTCATTTTCTGGAACAATTTCTGAAACATTTTTGGCCATGACTTTATATGTATAGATGATGATGATGATTTCATGCACAATACAGGTCTTTTCATATGAATAGCAGCTTTGTGTCAACCCACATTTCAAGTGTGATACTGTCAAGAGAGATGATGCATATAAGGCTTTGTGCCCAAAGAGGTTTTTGTTTCAGGCAAAATGCCAAGTTTTTTAGTTGAAACTGCTTCAGTATGCCCCTTCTTTAGGGAGTGATTGACTTATTGTTTTAACGAAGATCAGCCCAACGTCCATCATCTCAGTTGGTGGCTTTATCATAGAAAACATAGGCGTGTTTGACTGAGCGAGCGCTTCTGTATAAGGAAGAGTTTGCTGTTATGGCTGTCGGCCGAAGCATCATTCGGCCAACTAACATCTAATGTGAATTGGGGCCTATACTGTGCAGCTTAAGTGTTTGTTGTAAATGTGTCATTATATTGATGAACAGGAAGCATGAAAAGCGTTGTATCAAGTGTATCTATCCACAGAATAGGGGATATCTTTTTGATTGCTGGAGGCTAACCACTAGGAACACTAATCTCAACAAAAGGGTTTTGTAGAACTCTATCTGAAGGGTGCAAAGGTTGAAGAATGCACACTTCCAGTACATTTATTCCTAATGGAAGTGCTAAAAAGAAGCGAGATACCACTCTTATCTTCAGCATTCTCATTGGAAATGGATGAAGTGCAGATGCTCAAAAAGGTTAATACAGAGCCCCATTCTTGGGATCGGTGGCAGCCCCAGTGGTCTGACACGCAACAATTGGGAAGTTATTCCCTTTTCTACCAACAGGGGATATCTTTCAAGCTTGAAACAACCCCTTTTATTACCCCACATACACTGGACAGCTTTTGGATAAGATTGTTTGACCAAGCACTCATGGGCGTACCCAGGATCAAAACTAGGGGGGGCAAGCCAATGTCGCATCTTATACAGGTTACATCATATACACTGTACATTATCCTGTTATGAACTGCTACAAGCACTAAGGAAAGATGGGAACTCTGTCCCTACAATAAAACTGAGCTTGATCCCTACGAAGTAACGGGGAACCTGATCCTGCGACCAGACCCGCTAAAGTCCTCAGCTAGTCTGAACGAAGACCTATAGTTGCGAGAAAGGAATCCCTACAAGATCTAGGGACTGGGAGAAAAGGTGGACACCTCCTAACAGAAATTGTAGCAGGGAAAATTAAACAGAAAACAAATTACTACGAGATCCTAAGATTAAGCAAAACTGACAGAGTAAGGCACCTAAGCACCCGGCTAGCTTAAGAGTAGATAATACAATGAAGTCCAGCAAAGCCAGAAGGGTGGAGCCAGACTAAATAGGGTTAAAATGTCATGTGACCAGCAAACTGAAACAAAATCTAACAAGAGGGTTCTAACAGTACCCTCCCTTCTAAGAGGATCCTCCGGATCCCCTAGGACTTAGGCTTATCCGGAAACCTCTTGTGAAACCCTCTAACAAGTCTAGACGCAGAAACATCATCCACCCTCACCCATGAGTTATCCTCGGGTCCATAACCCTTCCAAGCGACGAGGTACTGCAAACTCCCTCTATACCGTCTAGAATTTAGGATGCGGGAAATCTCATATTGCCCGTCCTCCACCACCAGGGGAACAGTGGCCGAGACGTCTCCATCTGAGACCTCAGCTTTTTTCAAGAGAGAAACATGAAACACCGGATTAATCTTCCAGGAGGTAGGAAGCTCCAACTTAACAGCAGATTGGTTAATAACCTGAAGCACCTTAAAGGGCCCTACAAACTTGGGACCCAATTTCTTAGACGGAATCCTCAAGCGCAGATTCTTAGAGGACAACCAGACCATGTCACCAATAGCAAACAAAACCTCTTGTCGTTTTCTATCAAAATACACTTTGGATCTTTTGTTAGCCTCCTGAAGATTACCACGCACATCAGTCCAAACTCTCTCCAACACACCAGAAAAATTCTCCTCTTCAGATACAGCCGATCCCAACTTGGAAAATGACCCAAAAGACGGATGTCTCCCAGTACAACAAAAAAAAGGCGAACAAATAGCAGAAGCGGATGTATGATTGTTAAGAGCAAACTCAGCAAGTGGCAGAAACTCAGACCACCCCTCTTGATTATCAGTCACAAAACAACGCAAGAACTGCTCAACATCCTGGTTTTTCCTTTCTGTCTGGCCATTAGACTCAGGATGATATCCGGATGAAAACGACAAATGAACTCCCAACCTGTCACAAAAGGCGCACCAAAAACGAGCCACAAACTGAGGTCCCCTATCAGAAACAATGTCAGTAGGAACACCATGTAGTCTGACTATTTCCTTGACAAAGGCCTTAGCGAGAGTCTTAGCGCAGGGCAATTTGATGAAAGGAACCAAGTGACACATCTTGCTAAAACGGTCCACGACCACCCAGATGACAGTGAAACCCTCAGAGGGGGGAAGGTCAGTAATAAAGTCCATAGCCAAATGTGTCCAAGGTGCACTAGGGACCTCCAGAGGGCAAAGCAACCCTGCAGCAGGAGTATGAGAAGACTTAGATCTAGCACACACAGTGCATTGACGCACCCACTTAATGACTTCCTTCTGCCATCCAGGCCACCAAAAGCTGCGACCCACAAGTCTCTTGGTCTCAGAGATTCCAGGATGACCTGCCAACCGAGAGTCATGACATTCAACAAACAAATCTCTCCTCAGGGTACCAGGCACAAACAACCTCCCATGCGGCGTGTTAGATGGGGCATTCTCCTGTGCTTTAAGAATCTCATCTTCCAACACGGAGTCCAAAACCGCAATAACAACCCCTCTTGCAAAATGTTTTCCTCCTCCTCAGTACCCACCATAGGAGAAAAGCTGCGAGACAAAGCATCAGCTTTAACATTTTTAGTACCTGGGATGTAAGTAACGGTAAAATTAAAGCGTGAGAAAAACAGTGCCCACCTAGCCTGACGGGCATTCAAGCGTTTGGCAGCATCAAGGTAGATCAGATTTTTATAATCGGTGAAGACTTGAACGGGAAATTCCGCTCCCTCCAAAAAATGACGCCAGTGTTCAAATGCGAGTTTAATTGCCAACAATTCCCGATTACCGATATCATAATTTAGTTCAGACTCAGAAAATTTCTTTGAAAAAAAAGCACAGGGATGTACTCCATCCGTCTTTTCCTGAGACAACACCGCGCCGACCCCACAGAAGAAGCATCAACTTCAACCAAAAATGGTTTAGTCACATCAGGCTGCGTAAGGATGGGAGCAGAGCTGAACCTCTCCTTTAGCAACACAAAAGCCTCAATGGCCTCAGTAGTCCACTGAACCGCATCAGCACCTTTCCTGGTGAGATCGGTCAGAGGTTTGGCAATCACAGAAAAATTTTTTATGAATTTTCTATAATAATTGGCGAACCCCAAAAACCTCTGTATTGATTTCACACCAATAGGTCTAGGCCAATCCTGCACAGCTTGCACTTTCACAGGGTCCATCTCAAAACCTTCACTGGAGACAATGTAGCCCAAAAAACTAAGTCTCTGTACAGCGAACTCACATTTTTCTAGTTTGGCAAAAAGTGAATTATCACTCAGTAACTGTAATACTTCACGCACACTCCTCCAATGAGACTCCAAATCGGTGAATAAATCAAAATGTCATCCAAATACACAACCACACTTCTGCCGATCAAAGGTCTAAGGATGTCATTAATAAGATTCTGAAAAAATGCCGGAGCACTGGAAAGTCCAAAGGGCATGACCAGATTCTCAAAATGACCCAGTGGAGTGTTAAACGCAGTCTTCCATTCATCCCCCTCCTTCATGCGCAACAAATTGTATGCCCCGCGAAGATCAATTTTCGAGAACCACTTGGCCCCCACTAACTGATTAAACAAATCAGGAATCAATGGCAGTGGGTAAGGATTGCGTACAGTAATCTTATTAATCTCACGAAAGTCTAGACAAGGCCGTAAACCGCCGTCCTTTTTTTTAACAAAAAAAAATCCAACCGCCACAGGAGATTTGGAAGGCCTAATGTGACCGGCGGCCAAGCTTGTCTGTATGTATTCCTCCAAAGCCTTTCTCTCAGGAATAGTCAAATTAAATAAACGACTTTTAGGAAGAGTTGCTCCAGGGACAAATTCAATCGCACATCATAATCTCTATGAGGAGGCAATACCTGCGATTCCTTATCAGAAAAAACTTTCCAAAAATCCTGAATAGGTACAGGTAACTCCCCCTTAACTACAGCAGCAATACGCCCGTTACGACACTTGTCATAACACTTAGGACTCCAGGACTTAATTTCATTGGTAGACCAATCCAGTACCGGATTGTGCAATTTTAACCAGGGTAACCCCAAAATCACCGGTGAGGGCAAATTATTCAAAACTACCAAATCCAAATTCTCTTGATGAACACCATTAATAGTAAGAGGAAATTCACAGATATGGTGAGTAACATTTTTCAAGGGAGAGCCATCCACAGACACCACATTAATAGGAGAAGACAGACGTTTGGGTTTTAATTTTAGTTTTTCCAAAAATTTCCCATCAATCACATTGAGAGTTGAACCACAATCCACAAATACCCGAAACTCCATTAATTCCTCCTCAACACCAGTGGTAGCAGAAAGAAAGACACCTTTATTGTTTAAACAAGCTATGCGGGCGACACTGACCTCATTTTTTTTTTCTCTTTATTCATTCGAAGCACACAGTTCTTAATAAAATGCTCAGATTTACCACAGTAGAAACACAAACCTTGAGCAAATCTGCGTTCTTTTTCCCGAGAGTGAGGTGTCATTGCTCCAATTTCCATCGGCTCTGCAATGTCAGTACATTCCTTCTCCAAACCTGGAGCTGACAAAGCAGACTTACTCTCATTAACCCTTGCACGCAGTCTCCTATCCACCCGTATGGCCAATTGCATAGCCTCTTGCAAGTTACCAGGTATAGGATAAGCAATCAGCAAATCTTTAACCCTTTCACTTAATCCTGCAAGAAATAAACTTTTCAAAGCAGAATCGTTCCAGCCCACCTGAGTGGACCACCTACGGAAGTGAGTACAATATTTTTCCACATTACCCGATCCCTGTCTCAAACGTCTCAACTCTGTCTCAGCTGATGAAACACGATCCGGATCGTCATACAACAACCCCAAAGCAGAAAAAAAAACATCCATTGATCCAAAGCATGGATCACTAGGCTGCAGAGAAAAGGCCTAGTCCTGAGGTTCTTTGCGCAAAAGTGACATTATAAACCCTATGCGCTGTGATTCATCACCAGAGGATCTGGGTCTCAAACGAAAATACAACAAGCAAGCATTTTTAAAAGAAAAAAAATCTTGTTGTTCACCAAAAAATAAATCAGGCAAACGTACCTTTGGCTCAACGAAATGTGCTCCAGAACAACTACTCACGTGTTGCTGGATTTCAGCCACCTCCAGAGAGAGACCCTGCAGGCGTTCAGCCAAATCCCGAACCGACACCATGATGGAAACAGAAAATCTTTCCTTAGAGATTTTTTTTTTTTTTTTTTATTTCTGGGCTGGACTTACTGTTATGAACTGCTACAAGCACTAAGGAAAGATGGGAACTCTGTACCTACAATAAAACTGAGCTTGATCCCTACGATGTAACGGGGAACCTGATCCTGCAACCAGACCCGCTAAAGTCCTCAGCTAGTCTGAACGAAGACCTATAGTTGCGAGGAAGGAATCCCTACAAGATCTAGGTACTGGGAGAAAAGGTGGACACCTCCTAACAGAAATTGTAGCAGGGAAAATTAAACAGAAAACAAATTACTACGAGATCCTAAGATTAAGCAAAACTGACAGAGTAAGGCACCTAAGCACCCGGCTAGCTTAAGGCTAAGTGCACACGTTTGCAGAATGTTTGCAGAATATTCCTGAGCAAAACCGGACTTTTTTCGCGGCAAAAACGCGCGTTTTTTTGCGCGGATTTTGCGCGTTTTTGGTGCGTTTTTTGCGCGGTTTTGACGCGTTTTTACCGCGATTTTTTCCTGAACTTTCTAGGTCAATAATAAAGCGGGAAAAACGCTAGAAATCCGCAAAATTAATGGACATACTGCTAGATTTTCCGCGATGCGTTTTTTTTGCGGAAAAAAACGCACCATGTGCACAAAATTTGCGGAATTCATTCTAAATGATAGGATGCTTAATACATGCGTTTTTGACGCGTTTTTTCCCGCGAAAAAACGCGAAAAAAACGCAAATATTCCTGAACGTGTGCACTTAGCCTAAGAGTAGATAATACAATGAAGTCCAGCAAAGCCAGAAGGGCAGAGCCAGACTAAATAGGGTAAAAAGGTCATGTGACCAGCAAACTGAAACAAAATCTAACAAGAGGGTTCTAACATATCCTGCATATTAGGTATGGAGCATTAGAACTGTTGTATATTGTATAATACAGCAGTGTATGCGACACTACGCTCTATATACCATATATTATACATGGCAGTCGCGCTCATGTCAGGAGCGGTACCAGCAAGTCCGAGGATTGCAGTGCGATCCTCGCATGAGTTATACAGCCGTCTGTCTATGCCCTTGTTATAATAATACTGAAATATTAATCTATTATTAAAGTATTAAGGAGCTCACAAGTAAAAAAAGCCCCCTACCTCCCCTGTCCCCCACCCACACCCCAACAGCCCATCGTCTCACATGCACCCCTTAGTGTTCTGTCCCACTGACCCCACAATACCCCCATCCTCTCACATGCACCCCTCAGTGCTCTGTTGCCCTTCCCCACTTCAGTCCCCACAATACCCCCATCCTCTCACAGTAAACCCCCAGTGCCCTAGCCCCACAATACCCCATCCTCTTACATTCAACCCCAGTGACCTGTCCACCCTCCCTCACAATACCCCACCCTCTCACATCAACCCCTGTGCGCCAGCTCCCACAATACCCCCATCCTCTCATATTAACCCCCCAGTGCCCTAGCCCCCACAATACCCCATCCTCTCGCATTAACCCCCCCAGTGCCCTAGCCCCCACAATATCCCATCCTCTCACATTAACCCCCTCAGTGCCCTAGCCCCCACAATACCCCCATCCTCTTACATTCACCCCAGTGCCCTGTACCCCTCCCCCACAATACCCCCATCCTCTCATATTAACCCCCCAGTGCCCTAGCCCCCACAATACCCCATACTCTTACATTCACCCCAGTGCCCTGTACCCCTCCCCCACAGTACCCCCATCCTCTCACATTCCCCCACAGTGACCATGACATGCCTGAGCAGAATGAATTTAATAAATTCCATCCCCACTTACCATGAAGCTTGCAGGCAGTGGCTGAGGCAGGAGCAGGAAGTGTCCAGTGTCTGCACACAGAGGGCACTAGGACCCAGTGTGGCTGAGACAACCAGAACCTGCAGGGCAGAAAGTGAAACTACAGCTGCTGCCGACCAGGAAGAAGCTCCTCTGGTGAGACAGCAGCTCCGTGCACTGCGCACACAGACAGGCTCTGCAACCTGTGGCAGAGGGAGCCGGCATTGTGCTGCTCTCTCCGCTCTCTTTCATTGTGTGCCCCTGCTTCTAGGGGGGGCAGTTGCCACCCCCTGCCCCACGGTGGGTACGCCCATGCAAGCACTACTGGTGGCGTTCTCATGTGGTGTATGGCTGAGGGTTGTACTCCTGGCAGGATATGATATATCTTAGAGTGGCCAAGCTTTCTGTCAAGAGAAGAGTCTTTCCTTCTCAAATTACACACACACAGTTGGTGCATTTGAGCCCCAGTCATGAAGCAGCCATAAGAATTTTAAACAGAAGTCTTTTTATTGAAGGTAATGGGACAAATTTTTCTTGAAGTGCCTCCTTATTGTGCATTTTGAAACAGCCACACCGCTAGTTTTCAGAGAGTCCAGTATTTCAGCTGATGTCATTTGTGGGTTTTTCTTTGCATTCCAAACAATTTTCCTGGCATTTGTCACAGGTCACAGGTGAGGATGTTACCTTTAGTAGGCATTCAAACCCATTTGTGTCAACTTCTGTGCATGTTATCAGGCCAAAATCACCAGGGTATGTAAACTTTTGATCAGGGTCATTTGGATGTTTTGGGTTCTTGTTCTGATTTAAAAAGAGAAAACACAGTAATTTGACAATAAATGGCGTCACTCAACCACTAACTATGAGTGGAGAAAACATTTTGATGTTATCATTCATATTCTCTGAAAAAAGGCCAAGAAAGCAAAAATTCTGGTGGGGTATGTAAACTTTTCAGCACAACTGTATATATATTTTTATTTAATTCTTCTTGTGTCACCATTTCCAGAGAATCAACATTTTTATTTTTCAGTCGATGAAGTTAAGTGATGGCATTATTTTTTAAGGGCTGTAAGCAGCATCATAGTATTGTATTTCAGGTGCTGTGAGAGCCATCATCATGTGTGGGGAGCTGTGGGGGCATCATTCTGTATTGGGGGGCTTTGGGGACATCATAATGTGTTGGGAGGCTTTAGGGGCTTTATATTGAGTGTGAGAGGGCAGTGGGAGCATCATAGTGTGTTAGTACTGTAAGGACATCATACTTTGTGGTGGGGCTATGGAGACATATTACTATACGGGGAACTGTTCATCATGGTACAAGGACTCTGAATAACAGGAGCATATAATTGATAAACTTTATAAAAAGCAGTTAATTATATAATTATATGATTTTGATTAGCTGCTAGTGATGTATGTTACAGAATACAAGAATACAGGTTACAGTAAGACCTATCATAACTTGTATAAACACCAGCAGCGAGTCACCAGACTTCATTTTGTTCAATATTAAGAAACACAATTAATATTAACATACAATAATTATATATATAAAATTATATATATAATTAATATGATCAATATTAATATTGAGCAGAATTAATTTCAGCCTATTTTTTAGGCTCTCTAGGTGTGATGGATCCTCAAAGTCCAAGGTCCAATGGGCGTTGTTGCACCAGGCAGCGGACGCATGTGGGAAACAGGTAGCAAGGGTACTGGAAACTACTGACAGGTAACAGATGTCCTGGAAACTACAGACAGGAAGCAGAGGTCCTGGAAACCGGTAACAGGTTGTAGATGTCCTGGAAGCAGAAAGTGAAGAGTTGACGTCTTGGAAGACACAGGCGGACATGTAGCATAGGTCCTGGAAGCTGCAAGCAGACAGGAGAGGTCCTGGAAGCCACAAGAAGGTAAATAGCAAAGGTCCTGGAAACCATAAGCATTCTGAAATCCACAGGTGGAAACTTAGCAGAGGTCCCGAAAGCTGCAAGCAGACAGAAGATGTCTTGAAGGCTGCAGACAGATATTCAGCAGAAGTCCTGGAAGCTGCATGCAGGCCGGAGACACAAGTGATACCACAGACAAGTAGCAGAGGTACTGTAACACAGAAGCAGACAGAAGACATCCTAAAGGCTGCAGACAGGTAACAGAGATACTGGAATCTGCAAGCAGGCCAGAGAAGTCTGGGAGACTGCAGACAAGCAGCCTAGATAATGGAAGCATCAAGAAGACAGGAGACGTCTTGGAGACCATAGACAGAGAGCAAACTCCAGAACAACTAGTAAGTCATACCATAATGTCTTGATACCAAGACACAGGTGTCTTGCCTCCTGCAAAGACTGACATGGAGCACAACAGAGTTCAATGGACTAGAGTGAGGTGAGCACAGCATGGATCTGAGACAGGTGCATAACACTACTGGTTCTGCCCTCCACAACAATCACAGGTTCCCGTGTGGCCCCTCAGAAAAATGAATTTCTCAACCCGGGTCTATGGGCATTTAAAGGGGTTGTCTATTACAGGATAACTCTAGCTTATTCAATTCAGGACCCCAATTATAATAAAATCAATGGATACATTCCTCATGCAGCACGTGTAGTGCCTGTTTTCCTAGAGGGTAACTTGACATTGTTGTGTCAAATGCCTGCTACAGCCAATTGATTGATTGGCTGCAGTCTTTACTATTTTGTCAGAGCAGACCTGAACACTAGCAAAACATTAATGAGTTATAGCCAAATAATGGCAATTGTTTGGCTGCAAAGGGCATCTGACAGAATGTCACGTCACCCTCAAAGAATAACATTGCTGGAAAGGCACCATTGCGGGAGACAAGTATCTATTACTTTTATTATACATGAGACCCTGAATTGATTATGTTGATGTTCTACAGTGGTGAACAATCCCTTTAAAGGTGGGTTTTGATATGACTATATAATTTAAAGTGAGAGAAATAAGTAGAGTTATGTAGTTTTTATTGTAGGTACACTTCAACTATGAGAGTTAGAATCTAAAAATAAAAAACAGAAAATCACATTGCATGATTCTATGACGCTTCCACGGGTCCAGATCATCTGCGTGTTAAACGCGAAACGGCCGTAGTCCTGTTCTTTTGTCAGCATGCCTGCATTTGTCCTGCCCTCACAAACCTTGTCCATGTGAACTTTTCTTAAATAAAGGACTTAGGTTTTTATGATACGGTAAACGGAGTGTGCTGCTTTTTTCCCTTTTTTTTTGGATTGCCATATGTGTGCTTTCTCAAGCAAGCAACTTCACTACCGTGATTTCACCCAGCTAAGTGTCACTGACCCAGAGTCCACCCACTCCACCAGTAAGTAGACTGTTTCTTAGTGCCATTCTATTTTTTCTTTTTTGGTTTTACATCTTGTGGTAGATCGGCTCGGGTGGCTTCACATAGAGGTGTAGACACACTTTGGGCTTGCAGGAAAGATATTTGGCCCATTCTATATGTTGAAGTTGAGTTTTACCAGGGACCAGCCATGAGGTAGTAATAGATTTTGAAGACAGGGATTTAATATCTCAGGTAGCAAGGTGGGGAATGTAGCTATATGCTGCTGTTTGTGTGCAGCATTGGGGCAAGAAGCAGGAGCACTCGTGACCAACAGCGGCACACAGGCGATGTACTATGTGCACATTACTTGAGTTTCTACGTGTCTAATCAGGTCATATGTTAACTGCAAGCAGCACCACCTTCAGGACAGCCAACTTCGCCCTCGGGATGGCCCGCACCGCTGGAGCATTTGATTCTGGTCTTTCTTTTTGTTCCTGTCTGTGGCCCAGATGTGGAATTCAGCCATATGTACAGGCAGTGGGTCAGTGTGCGATCCCTAATGCAGCACACAGAAATGATTATCAGCTCATCTGAACAAATTCTTTAGTATAATTGGAGAATACATATCAAAAAATTTTATTTGCAGTTATTTGCCATCCTCTGAATAGAAAAATGAGACCAGTCATTGGTGAGAAACACTCCAAAGAGGAAATGAATTAGCATTTACCATAGAAAAAGCCACATGCATTAATTGTTAAAGTGGGTGAATGACAAAACCCCTCAAAAAATCAACAGTCTGGACTACTGCAACGCTCTATTACTTGGCCTCCCCATTACTCGACTATCCCCTCTCCAGTCCATCCTTAATGCAGCAGCCAGGGTCATCCATCTGGCTAATCGGTACTCGGACGCGTCCGCTCTTCGCCAGTCCTTACACTGGCTGCACATTCATTATAGGATCCAATTCAAAGTACTGGTTCTCACCCACAAAGCTCTCCACAGTGCAGCACCCCCTACATCTCCTCCCTCATTTCTATCGGCCTAACCGACTGCTGCGCTCTGCAAATGACTTTCGACTAACCTCTGCACTAATCCGTACCTCCCACTCCCGACTCCAAGACTTCTCCCGCGCTGCGCCAATCCTCTGGAATGCTCTACCCCAAAGAAATTAGGACTATCCACAATTTGCATGGTTTCAGGTGCTCCCTCAAAACACATTTGTTCAGAGTGGCCTATCACATTCACTAACCAAAGTCGTTCTATGTTTAAGTGTGTATGTGTAGCCCATTCACTATCTCCATCCATGCCTCACTCCCTCAAGATGGTTGGACCATCATTGTAAATGCACCATTATATATACACACCTGTACTTTGTATCTCCCCCACCTCATTGTAGATTGTAAGCTCTCACGAGCAGGGTCGGCTTATTTTGCTTTAATTATTGTATTGTTAACGTTGTTACCTATGACTTGTGTTTTGAAACTGTTAAACTGTAAAGCGCTGCGGAATATGTTGGCACTATATAAATAAAGATTATTATTATTATTATTATTATTATTATTATTATTAACAGTCCTGCTTTACTTTCTACTCCATATGATTGTATTGTGCCACCTGGTGGCTACAAAGTTATATTACACAGTGAGTTTTTGACACTTCATCAATGGCATGTTCTTCACTGTGCTCCATCACTCAGCGCACACAAGTACAAGGCAGAATCAGACTCGGTCAGGCTGGAGATGGTTAATGATGCTGTTGAATCGCTGGTCTCTGATTCGAATGTTTCAGACCCCAAATCTTGATTATACCTCCTGAAGTTTGAATAGCTCTTGCCCCCCTTGGTGAGAATATACTGGATTTGTTGGGGGTACTGACGATACCAGTGCAGGTATGGTGTAGAGCTACTAGTGGAGTAGTTACAGGATAATGTTACAGGTTCTCCGGGTTTAGCCTCCATGTTTTGTCTTTCCGAGGTGATGACATTTCCCAGCACTGAACCTATTATCAGAAGAGAATTACACAATTATGAACTGAAATTTCTGCTTCATTTCCTTCCGAAAAAATGTTATATTGGGAAACCGGCTTAATGTATGTAGAGAAATATAAAGAAAAGGATTATTTATGCTCCATAATCATCACAATAGACTTTATGCCATGAACACAATGATGTAATGGAGTATAACAGCGCAGACAGGTACAATATATTAGGTGTATGAATATTATACTTACATGATAAATAATACACTGTGATGAAGAAGGGAAGAAACATATTACACGACGTGAGGATCCACATTCATCTAGATCAGAGAGGAGAATACAGGCACAATACAAGAGCACTAGACCACAGATGGGACAAGGGCTGTGACTGCTGACGTCTTCTGTATAAGAGGGAGGGAGGTGCTATGTTTGGGAGTGTTGTCAACCAATCAACACTCTTTGTCTAATGCTTAAGTATTTCTTTAGGTATTTCATGTTTCAACTTAACCCCTTTACCCCCAAGGGTGGTTTGCAATTTAATGACCGGGCCAATTTTTACAATTCAGACCACTGTCCCTTTATGAGGTAATAACTCTGCAACGCTTCCATGGATTCCACTGATTCTGAGAACGTTTTCTCGTGCCATATTGCACTTCATGATAGTGGTTAAAATTTCTTTGATATGACTTGCGTTTATTTGTGAAAAAAGGAAATTTGGCAAAAATGTTGAACATTTTGCAATTTTCCAACTTTGAATTTTCATGCCCTTAAATCTCAGAGATATGTTGCATAAAATACTTAATAAGTAACATTTCTCACGTTTACTTTACATCAGCACAATTTTGAAACCAAAGTTATAAGAGTTAGAAATTACCAGCGATTTCTCATTTTTACAACACAATTTTTTTTTTAGTGACCACATCACATTTGAAGTCACTTTGGGGGTCTATAAGATAAAAAATACCCAAAATTTACACCATTCTAAAAACTGCATCCCTGAAGGTACTCAAAACCACATTCATGAAGTTTGTTAACCCTTCAATTGCTTCACAGGAATTTTTATGTTTAAAAAAATTAACATTTAACTACACAAAAAATTTACTTCAGATCCAATTTGTTTTTTTTTTTCCCAAGGGTAGTAGGAGAAATTGGACCCCAAATGTTGTTGTACAATTTGTCCTGAGTACGCTGATACCCCATATATGCAGGTAAACCACTGTTTGGGTGCATGGCAGAGTTTGGAAGGGAAGAAGCGCTGTTTGACTTTTCAATGCAAAATTGGCTCGAATTGAGATCGGACGCCATGTCGTGTTTGGAGAGCCCATGATGTGCCTAACCAGTGGAAACACCCCACATGTGACACCATTTTGGAAAGTAGACACCCTAAGGAACTTATCTAGATGTGTGGTGAGCACTTTGAACCCCCGTGTGCTTCACAGAAATTTATAACATAGAGCAGTAAAAATAAAAAATCATATTTTTTCACAAACATGATCTTTTCGCCCCAATTTTTTATCTTTCCAAAAAGGTAAAAGGAGAAATTGGACCCCAAAAGTTGTTGTGCAATTTGTCCTTGGTATGCTGATACCCCATATGTGGGGGTATACCACTGTTTGGACGCATGGCAGAGCTCGGAAGGGAAGGACCACCGTATGACTTTTTCAACGCAGAATTGGCTGGAATTGAGATCAGATGCCATGTTGCATTTTGAAAGCACCTGATGCGCCTAAACAGTGGAAACCCCCAATTCTAACTCCAACCCTAACCCCAACACACCTCTAACCCTAATCTCAACCCTAACCACAAACCTAACCCTAACCATAACCCTAACCACAAACCGAACCTTAACACACCCCTAACACTAATTCCAACACAAAACCTAATTCCAACCCTAGCCCTAATCCCAACTGTAACCGTAATCCTAACTTTAATCTCAACGATAACCCTAACTTTAGCCACAACCCAAACCCAAACTTTAGCCCCAACACTGACCCTAAATTTAGCCCTAACCCTAACGGTAAAATGGAAATAAATACATAACTTTTCTTTTATTATTTTTCCCTAACTAAGGAGGTGATAAAGGGTGGTTTGATTTACTATTTATAGTGGGTTTTTATTGTGGGTTTTTATGTTTGGCAGCTGTCACACACTAAAAGACGCTTTTTATCGCAAAAAATAGTTTTTGCATCACCACATTTTGAGAGCTATAATTTTTCCATATTTGGCCCACAGAGTCATGTGAGGTCTTGTTTTTTGCAGGACGAGTTGACGTTTTTATTGGTACCATTTTCAGGCACATGACATTTTTTGATCACTTTCTATTCTGATTTTTGGGAGACAGAATGAGCAAAAACCTGCAATTCATGAATTTCTTTTGGGGGGACATTTACACTGTTCCACGTATGGTAAAATTGATAATGCAGTTTTATTCTTCGGGTCAGTACGATTACAGCGATACCTAATTTATATTTTTTTTATGTTTTGGCGCTTTTATATAATAAAAACTATTTTAAAGAAAAAATAATTGTTTTTGCACCACTTTATTCTGAAAGCTATAATTTTTTTATTTTTTCACTGATGACACTGTATGATGGCTCGTTTTTTGCGCGACAAGATGACGTTTTCAGCGGTACCATGTTTATTTATATTCATCTTTTTGATCGCTTGTTATTCCACTTTTTGTTCAGTGGTATGATGATAAAGCATTCTTTTTTGCCTTGTTTTTTTATGGTGTTCACTAAAGGGGTTAATTAGTGCAACAGTTTTATAGGTCAGGTCAATACAGATGCGGCGATACCAAATATGTGTGCTTTTATTGTTTAGATTTTTTTTTCCAGTCAAATATTTATTTATTGAGAGAATAAATATTGATTTTTTTATTATTATTTTTTATTTTAGTTCCACTATGGGCAGGGCCAGCGTCAGCACCCGGCACACCCGGGCAAGTGCCGGGGCCCTGAGCAGGCGGGGGGGCCCACTCGCCGTCGGGCACCCCGGCGCCCGTTAGCGGTGCCAGTGCCGCCACTGGGCCCCCCCGCTTGCTCAGGGCCCCGGCAGCAGCCGGCGTAATACTTACCTCTGAGCCCCGTGCCACCGCTGCGGTCTCCAGGGGGCACCTGCGCTTCCTCTCACAGCAGCGTCGCTGAATGATGTCATCATTCAGCAGCCGGCTGTGGCAGAGAGCGCGCGGACGCCGGACAGGTGAGATGTGATGTGTATGTGTCTGTGTGTGTGTGTGTCTGTGTGTATCAGTGTGTGTGTATGTAGTGCGGTGCTTTGTGTATGTGTGTGTGTATGTATGTATGTGAGAGAGTGCTTGTGTGCTGCGGTGCTGTCTGTGTGATGGTGGTGGGGAGGGCAGTGATGATGATGATGGGGAGGCATTGATAATGATGGGGAGGCGATGATGATAATGACCAGGCATTGATGATGATGGGGAGGCAATCATGATGATGGGGAGGCGATGATGATGATGGGCAGGCATTGATGATAATGGGCAGGCATTGATGATTATGGGGAGTCCATGATGATGATGGGCAGACATTGATGATAATTGGGAGGCCATGATGATGATGGGGAGGCATTGATGATAATGGGCAGGCATTGATGATGATGGGGAGGCTATGATGATGATGGGCAGGCATTGATGATAATGGGGAGGCCATGATGATAATGGGCAGGCATTGATGATGATGGAGAGGCCATGATGATGATGGGCAGGCATTGATGATAATGGGGAGGCCATGATGATGATGGGGAGGCGATGATGATGATGGGCAGGCATTGATGATAATGGGGAGGCGATGATGATGGGGAGGCAATGATGATGATAATGGGGAGTCTTTCCACAGTGCCCTTTCCTGAGCCGTAACAGTGCAGAACACAGCACATCGCAGAGGAGAGTTCCATATTTTGTATGGAGCATTATATGGGGACCAGTATCCTGTATGGAGCATTATATTGGGTCCAGTATTTTGTATGGAGCATTATATTGGGTCCAGTATTTTGTATGGAGCATTATATGGGGGATGGGGGGGTGACATCCTGCATGAGGTATTATATGGGTGATGAGGGGGAGACTATGTGGTGCCCATAATATTGTATGGAGGACTGTACTGTCCAGTCTGTACTGTGCGCTGCGAGGATTTGGCGGTTTTTGAGCTATTGTACAATTTACAATAGATATCACTCATGTAATGGAAGAAGTGAAGTATTTGGCATTGTACTGTACCTATATTTCTCTGCCGTATCTGTGCATCATGAATTGTGGTCTGTGTTAAAGGGGCCCACTGAGGCTCTTTCGCCCGTGGCCCATAAAAACCTGGAGCCGGCACTGACTATGGGACACTCATTTTGTGCAGGCTGATTGCTTATATGGCATGCACTCTATAAGCACTGACCTGAGAGACTTCCTGACATGCACTGTGCATGACAGGAAGTTTCTCAGCTCTGGAGACTTGGATGTCATCATGACAACATCGTGTCTCCAGGGCAACGATCGGGACCTCAATGCCGCAGAGTCTCCGATCCAAAGGCAGAGGGGCTGTCAGCTCCTGTGCCTGCTCCAGAATGCTGCAATCTTGTTTGATCGCAGTTTTCTGGGGGTTAAAGTCTGTGACCGCTCCTGGCACTTAGTGCCGGATGTCAGCTGTGAGAATCAGCTGAAACGCGGCCGCGATCGGCTACGATCCCCCCAGGGAGCGCGGCTGAATGCCTATGACGTACTATTCCGTCCATGGGAATAAATTCCCAGGTCACATGGACGGAATAGTACGCCTAATGGCAGAGAGGGGTAAAGGAGGACCTTTCACCAATTTGAGCATGTTAATTTGGCCACTTCATGGCATAGTGCCTGCATACCTAAGTAAAACATAGCATTTATTTTTTAATTTCTCTTCTTTGTTACAGAGATTTTAGCTTGTAAATTTAGGCTATATTTTATGTTATAGTTCAACTGCGTGTTTCCAGATATGTGTCTCTGGGGGCCTGTACTTCTCCCCTGCATGAATTTGACCAATCATAAGCAGGCAGTAATAAACAGGTGAAAAAAGAATACAAGCTCCTCTACTCATTGACCTCATGCACCTACTGTGTAAAATACAGCAGAACTAAGTTATGTACAATTACAAACACTTTCAGATCTCATCTGATAGGAGTCAGTGTGGGGGAGTTTAGTAGCTAACAGCACTTTAAAATGAGATTTGGAAGTGTTTGTAATGATATTTAATTCTAAAGCTACAATGGAAATCTAGAAGTAGATATTTCATGCAGCTTTGTGAATGCGGCATTTTTATCTTTTATCTTGGCTGTACAAGAACAATTTATGCACCCTTGGCAGTCCAGTTCATCAGAATGCAAAATTCCACCAAATTTGGAGATGGACATCGGACTCCATTTTTTTTGGCCCTTCTAACTCATTGTAAACTGTCCGCAGGTAAAATAAGTACATGCAGTTTTTAGTGAGTTTCTGCTGTGTAAATGCATCAAAACGCATGTAATCCGCACATGACATGTATCACAGCCAAATATCAAGAAGTATAAAAAATAAAGCC